>PITA01025807.1:0-16748 GCA_004023965.1 Spilogale gracilis
TGTTGTTTATTATTATTATTTAAGATTTTATTTATTTATTTGGGAGAGAGGGAGAAGCAGACTCCCCGCTGAGCAGGGAGCCCCATGTGGGGCTCGATCCCGGGATCCTGAGATCATGAACCGAGGCAGAGGCAGATGCTTAACCAACTTGAGTCACCCAGGCGCCCTTGTTTTATTTTATTTTTATTTTAAAGATTTTATTTGACAGAGGGGGAGTGGGAGTGGCAGACTTCTCACTGAGCGGGGAGCCCCATGCGGGACTCGATCCCAGGACCCTGGGACTGTGACCTGAACCGAAAGCAGGTGCTTAACTGACTGAGCCACCCAGGTGTCCCTTTATTTTTAAAGATTTTATTTTTAAGTAATCTCTACCCAACACAAGGCTCAAACCAACTCTGATCAGCATCAAGAGTTGGCGTGCTCTACCGACCCAGCCAGGTGCTCTTGTGTGTTTCTTGTTTAAGAAGTAAAATCTGACGCTTAAGGCAGCCGCTCCTTTCCTTTGGCCTACCACCCTCCCTGAGTTCCTGATCACTCGTCCTCAGGATAAATCCTGCCAGATTTTGTGGGGATGGGGGGGACTTGTTCAAATTTCCCTTCCTTCCTCCTTCCTTCCCCTCCTCCCAGACTGATGTGAAAGAACTTCAGGTGCCCTCGGCTGGGCCCCCTCACTGTTTATGGAGGTTTTAGGGGTGGGGTGGCTGCAGTTCTCAGTTGCTTTTTAGGGTGCATTGGGGAGACCAGCATGAGGTGGGGAGAGCCCAGGTGCCAGGTCTGATCAGGGGGCGGTTCCAGGTATTTCAGTGAGAGGTGGGATAGGCTTTGGCCCCAGCAAAGGATGCAGGCATCCACAGTGTAGGTGAGACTATCGAGCACCTACCATGTGTAGCCCTGGGGATGGTCATGGGCAGGAAACAGCTGTTGGGGGGGGGGCCCAAGGGAGCTGGGGGAGTGCCGTGAGCCAGCCCCAGCAACAGAAGGGACCAAAAGGCGAGGACAGCATCGGCGAAATGAGGAGACCGGACTCGAAGAGTGGTGTGGGGATCTCCTGAAAACTGTGTCTTCAGGGTTCTTTATTTAAAGCTTGTGGTTACAGGTCATTTCCAAGGTAGGGTGTATGAAAAAGAGTTTTGTAAGAGATTGTACAGACTTCTTTCAAGTTTCCAATCATAAATTCTCCATGACATCGGTGCCGTTCAGGTGCCATAAACTTAGGACAGAGCATCCCTAATCTATAGAGCAGTCACTTGTGGGCGGAAACAGGCCCTGGTCCACCGGCAGTCACATCAATCTAACTTTAGGCAACAGTTGGTTCTGTCTGGTTTACCTCAATGGAGTGTTTTATTCCCTGGCCGTGCAAGGCAGAGAGTGGTCACGTAGGGGAAAGGTGAATGGGTGGTCATGGAAACTCTTAAGTAGCTACATTTAAACTCTTAAGTATGTTGGTATTGATAGAGTCTTAATTGGAGTGTAACTATGCAGGTTATTATTTTTCTATTGATTTTATGCCCTAAAAGGAGTGCCATGAGCAGATTGCAAAAGTGAGAAGAAAGAAAGGAATAGACTTGCATATAAATGACATGGTGTTTTTAAGCAGGTCTTACAAACAAGAAGGTAATTGAAAGGCTTAGATGAGTTGTGTACAAAGTTTTAGCTACACCATAAATATAATGACCAGAAGTTAGTTTGTTTGGCGTCAAAGAGAAAGATAACTTATTTTGCAAAGGTGCATTTGCTCTAGCCTCTTTTCTCTGACTGGGTGCAGAACTCTTTATTTATGGATCCTTCGTGTGCGTGGCAATGTTCTTGTTAGCACAGTTTTATTTCTTCTATTAAGCCCTTTATTTAACCATTTAAGAGCCTTACAATCTCCACAGAGCTGCAGGATATCTAAGATTAAGCAATTGTTAATGATGGTAGGTAGAGACAAAAGCATTTTGCTATATACCAGACATGGTTTTTAAATGTCAAGCATTCTGTACATAGAGTAGCAAACAAGCAAGGTGGAGAGATTGCTGCCTCACGCAAACTCCTCATACTTTGTCGGGGGGTCGGTGTTCCCTGCCTTGCAGAGGGAAATTACCTAATTGACCATGCAGGTGGCTCGCGGCAGGGGAGGGGGTGATCAGGGTGGCAGTCTGAATTGGGTGAGGGGGCAGTTTCTAGGAGGCCAACCAGGATCTGAGATTTGGAGTTCGGGAGGGCGGTCTCAGTGTCTGTGCAGGGATGGAAGCTGCAGGATTGGAGGAGTGAGCTGGGAAGCCAGGGGGAACCAGGAAGCACGCTGGGAAGCCAGGGGGAACTGCAGGAGTCTTTGGGTTTAGTAGCTTGAGGTGTTCCCCCAGCCCCTGGATAGTGGCTTCTAGGGCCTGCTGGATGAAGGGCAGATTGCAGAAGCAAGGGATGGGAGGCCGGAATGGGCCAGCCAGCTCCACCCAGAGGCCCAACAGTGAAGGATGCCGGAGAGGAAGAGAAAGGGTGGGAGGGGAAGAGGGGCTGTTCCCCTAGGGAGGGGTGCTGGAGAGCTTCTAGGCTGGGAGAGGGCCCAGGGTCTGCTTCTCCTTGCTGAGTGTGAGTGGGGACTTGTGGACAAGGGAGGTGTGGGATGATCTATAGGAGTGGGGATGGGATGCCCATAAGAACAGATCTGCCAGGTTTCCTATTGCGGCGACTCTGACAGAATACTTTGGGCTGCAAATATGGTCTCTACTGAAGCCCCAGATGGGGGGTAGGAGGGGGGCAGAGTGAGGAAGAGGACCCCAGCACCAGCCCTTGGTGAACCAGGCAGGCATGGTCTAATAGACCATGAAGGAGTTTCTGGGAGAAGAGGTCATTTGCCCGTGGACATTCATTTTTTAACAGGTATTTATTGAACACCTATTATGGGTCAGGTGCTGGGGTCACAGCTGAGAACAAAGCAAAAACACCTGCTCTCCTGAAGGTCATATTCGACCCTGGGGGAGATGAGAATGCACAGATCAGTGAATGACACATTTTCTTGGAAGGGGAAGACTTTGTGGTGAGAAAGTAGGGTGAGATAAAAGGGATCTGGTGTCAGGGGTGTCATTTTAAATGGGAGGGAGGGAGAGCCCAGGATAGCCCTCACTGAGGAGCATGTGGGGGAGGGGACATGTGCAAAGGCCCTGAGGCAGGAGCAAGCCTCCACGTGTAAGTGCCAGTGAGGAGACTGGTGTGGGTGCTGGGGTTGGGGAAGGAGAGAGCAGAGGTGAAGCTGGAGAGACAAGGCAAGTTGCAGGGATTCTGCAATTGCAAAGCATCCTGTAAGACTTGGTGGTGTTTTTTTATTTTCTCCGAGCCAGAAGGAAACTTCTGGAAGGTATAAGGCAGTGAAGAAGGAGACTGAGGCAAGCTAGGATAGGGACGACACCAAAGCGGTTGCTGAAGGTGGTGAGAAGGGGGCAGATTCTGCACAAGGCTTTCCCTGAGGATTCAGAGGGGCAGTGAGGGAAACAGGTGCTGAGTGTGACCCCGTTGTTGTCCTGAGTGGCAGAGGGGGGCCTCGAGTCCCCTTTTGAGAGCTCACATAGGCCGTTATACCCTGGCCTGGAGTTCCAAGGGGGCATCTGGAGGGGACAGAAATCGGATGAGCAGTGGGTAATCTGGGCCTAGCTCTACCCCTGCCCCTTCCTGGCCCCAAGACCCCTGGGTGAAAGTAGTGCCCTCCCCAGCCCCCTTGACCTGGCCCTTGACTCCCAGTTCCCAGATGGTCCAGCCTGGGCCTCTCCTCATGGATTCCCCTTTCGGGGCCGGAGAATCACTTGAGCTGCCTGGTTCTTCCTTTTCTAGGGCATGAATTGGGGGTGGGGTGGATGGGTGAGGAGCTTAACGTAAGGTGTTCCGTGATCCTGGCCTCCCTCCTCGGCCTCTGGTGCAGGACTGACCCTGGCCAAACCTGGGGCTGGTGCCACCTAGGCCCCCCAAAAACCATGTCAGGGTAGGGCCAGCGTCTTTGGACTGGGTGGGCCCGCCAGCATTTCCCAAGCGCCTTCTGGGTACCAGGCCCGTTCTCAGCCCTTCTCGTGTGGGCTCGCGCCCTCCTGCCAGCTGTCTAGGCTGGCCGTTAAGCTCAGAGCCGTCCACTGCCTGGTCCTGTAATATTCTTGGGGGTCTAGGGGTGTTCCCTGCTGCATTGGACCACAGAGTCTTCATCCCCAGCCGTGTCTAGTAAATGCTTCTTGTAATAAAGGAGGAGTGTGTGTGGAGGCTGGGAGTAGGGAGGTACAAATGTCGTTTCAGCTGTCCTAGGAACTCCAAGGTGGCCTCAGGCAGCAGGTTCTGGAACTCCCCACTCCCACATCTGGAGACCAGAGCCAGCGAGGCCCCTTGGGAAGGGGCCATCCTCACCCCATTTTATTGACAGGGGCTGGGTGGGCCTGAGCCAGGGGTCTTCTCCCTGTGGGGCTAGGACATGGGGGGGGGCTGCGTCTGGGGAGGCCAAGGTGGGTGGGGGCGTGGTCTACTCCTGACCCCAGCAGATGGTGGGCGGGCTGACAGAGGAAGCACGCAGGGGTCTGAGGCATCCGCCACTGCTCCCCGGAACATTCAGAGGCAAGTACTCTGAGCACTTGAAGGCAGGGACGTGGTGACAGCCAGCTGGGCTGAGGAGCAAGGGACAGGCCCTCTGGTAATCTGGGCCTGGGGAGTTGGCAGGGGCTGGGGGTCGGTGAACTGTCCTTCTTCTGTTTGAGCAGGAGAAAATGCGGCGGGGATCTTAGCCACAAATGGTTGAGGGTCCTTAGAGCCCTGCTATGGACCAGGGGACTGTCAGGGTCTGGATCACAGAGCAGGTCCTGGTGAGCCCCAGGGGGGCTGAGGGGGTGGGTGGGCGGTCAGCACGTGGCCAGCCGGTCACACACCCAGCCATCCAGCCGGCTGCCGCAGAAGGCATCATTCCACTGTCCGGAGCCCTGCATCATGACGCAGTCCTCGCCCTGGCCCCCGTTGTTGGGTTCCCCCGGCCGCCAATTGCTGGAGCAGAAAGCTCTGGGTCAGAGGATTGAGAAAGGGGAAGGAGCCCTGCTGCCTTCAGCCTAGACACACCTCTCAGAGTCTGGGCCTGCCCACCCCATCCCTGCAGCCCAGGAACACCCTCCCCCCACATGCCCTCACCTCCAAGCTGGCCATTGTGGAGAGGCCAGCTTGGAGGTGAGGGCATGTGGGGGGAGGGTGTTCCTGGGCTGCAGGGCCCTCTGAGTCAGGGCCCCCTACATTCCCCCTCCTCACCTATAGTTCAGGGGGTCCTTGTCCATCCAGATAAACTCCCCCTCTCTGTCCAGGTCCCGAAGGCCAATCCAGGTGCCCTTCCTGTTGGCGTGTCTGGCCAGGAAGTCCTGGGGAGCAGGACAGGACTGGAGGAGCTGGGGGAGCTGTGCCCCGGTCCCTCCCACCATGCAAGGGGTCCAGGTGGGGATCCACACCCCCCTGTCCACGAGCCCCGGCTCACCTGCTCCTCTTGGCTGTGGATGCTGACCAGGCGCCCTTGCAATTTGCTGCAAGCAAACCGGGCCTGGATCCACTTCTTGGGTTCCTCACCAAAGTAGTAGCACTTCTTCTGGAAGTTGACCCACTGCTCCGGGCACGTGTTACACATGGAGCCTGGGGTGGAGGAGAGGCTCATGGGGGCAGCTGTGGTGGGCACCATGGAGGACGCCATGACGGGCGCTGCGGTGGGCGCCATGACGGGTACCGTGGCAGACGCCGTGGTGGGCGCCATGACGGGCACCGTGGCAGACGCAGTGGCTGGCACCGTGGTGGATGCTGTGACTGGCACCGTAGCTGGCGCTGTGGTTGGCACCGTGGCCGGCGCCGTGGCAGGCACCACGGGTACGATAGGCAGAGTGGGCGGCAGCGTCTCTCCTGGAGTCACCCCTGGGGTCCGGGCTGAAAGCAGACCCACCCCAGAGCCTAACAAAGTCTCGCCAGCTGCCTTCTCCGGAGCTCTGCTGCCCATGTGCAAGCCCAGCTCCCCAGCAGGAGCACCTCAGCCCAATTGCCACAAAGAACCCCCACCGGAGCAGGGTGCCCCCCACGGACATCAGCATCAAGGGGCTCTTGGCCCGCAGCGCCTCAGCCTCTGCCAGCGCCATCCCCACAGAGACCAGCAGCCGGCAGCATAGCCGTCACCATGTCACCAGCAACATGGCCAGGGGCCCCTCAGCCACCAGGTGTGCTTTGTCATCACCACCAACCTCTTCACGGTCAGAAGCACCTCAACCACCAACACCATGGCAATGAACACCAACCCCTGCCAACGACCCCGTCGTCACCACCGTCGTCACCGGAGGGGCCCAGGATTGCCAGCAGCCTCTCTCCGCTGCCAACCGCCACCACCACCACCAGGGCCGATGTGGTGAGGCCAAGATCGCCAGCCTCACTTCCCCCGTGTCTTGCCCGCACCAACGACTCCAGTAACAGCCCCGGTCACCCTTGCCACCAGCACCCCCTAAACCGGATTCTTGCCACATTTGGGGAAATGGAGATGATGAGGACTGGGTCTGCCTGGTCTCGACCTTGGCCCACCTTGTTCTCTGTCTCCTCCTGTACCCACCCCAGGAACTGTCGCCACCAGGTACAGGGTTAAACCCACTGTTATTGGGTTGACTCACTCTTGATTTAAAATAGATTTTCTTGGAATGATGGGCAGAGAGGGCTCCGTAGCTTTGGTGGAAGTCTTTAAGGGGCCTGGGCTCCACAACCTCCATGAGGAACAAAGCTGGATGTGTTTCTGACACATAAACCAGTGACCCATACGAGGACATTGGTGCAAAGGGGTGGGGCACATTAAAACAGGAAGAGAGTATCTCTGGGCACTTGAAGAAAATTTTGATCAGGGGGCACCTGGGTGGTTCAGTCAACTGGGCGTCCGACTTGATTTCTGCTGGGTGTCATGATCTCAGGGTCGTGAGATGCAGCCCCGCATCAGGCTCTGTGCTCAGTGTGGAGTCTGCTTGTCCTTCCTCTGCTCCTCCCCCTGCTCATGCTCTCTCTCAAATAAAGAAATAAATAAAATTTGTGTGGGGGGCAGAAAACTTCGAGGAAAGTGCCCTGACTGTGTGTTGCATAGTCTTGGAGAGACGGTCCTGGAGCTGGGCTTAGACCCCAGGCCTCCCCAGGGACTGGGTAGGAATTGGAAGATCATCCCTCAGCGTGAGCGTGGTCCAGAGCCCTCCCCAGAGGGACCCCAGCGGGGTTTCTTCTTGGGATTCCCACAACCACACAGTGTCCCAGGGGGCTGTACTCCTTCACACCAAGCACAGAGCCTTCCTCTTTTCTCTGCCAATTGGGGCAGCTGGGGCTTCCCAGAGGTGGAAAACCAAAAATAAGGGTGGGGGTGAGAGTGGGGAGGACATCAGGGCCGTAACAGCTACACTCCTAGCCCGGGTTCAAGGCACCCTGATGGAATGTCTGCTCTTCCTGCAGCCTGTTGGGGCAGGCCCCTAACCTCATGACCACCAGCATCGCCCCCATCGCTGCAGAGGTGAACCCCCGTCCCCCCCGACTGGGTCAGACAGTCTTCCGGGAGGGCTACGGCTGAGGGCATCGAGCTGATGACTCTCTACTGAGCCACAATGGGCAGAGCAGAGAGAAGCAAAGAGAAGCCAGAGATGGTAAAACAGTGCTTTTACCTGAAGGAGGAAACAAGCGTTCGAGCGCCCCTCACCCCCCTCACCCCCTCCAGATCCATGGAGGGAAGCAGCTGGACTCAGAAGGAAACTCTCGTGTGTCCCCTGCAGACCCCGCCACACATGTAAGCGCACACCGTCCACGCTGTCGCATGTGCACACCTATCACACATCAGCACTCCCCTGTGAGGTCCCATGCATGTACCAACACACCGACTCACCGTTGGACGCGTGTATCTCTATCCACAGTTTCAGCACCTCCTGCTGGAGTCTTTGCAATGAATGTAAGGCTGTGTGTCTCTCGTTCAAGCCTTCGGTGATTGGGTGGGGGACTGTGGTCAGAGACAAGCTTGCAGCGCCACCCCCCGTACCCCCATCCCCTCCCAAGACTCACTCAGGGACTTGAGGTTGCTCAGGTCCAAACGAAGTCCATCCAGGTTCCGGGAGAGCTCGGAGTCTGATGCGGGTGGATTGGTGTCAGGGTTGGGAGTCCCGGAGCCCCCAGCCCCATGGTCCCTCCCAGCTCTAGCACTCTCTGCACCCTACCCCCCAATTTCTCACCCTGAGCTTTCATTCTCTTCTGTTCAGCTTGGATTTCCTCCATGTTCTGTGAGACCCAGGCAGCTGGTTTCAGGGGAGGGAGCTCAGTGGTAAGCAAGTCCTCAGGGCCCCCGCCAGTTTCCCATCCCTCCTACCCTCTGCCCCCACGTTTTCAGGGGGTGCTCATTTTGGAGTTCACAGGTGGTTTAGAGCACTGTGCCCACCAGTTAATCCAGGTTTCCCCAACCCCCACCCCCTCCTTTTCCTAGACCCAAGCTGACAGCACTCACCCTGGGATTTCTGGGCCATCTGGTCACCATTGTGTCTTTCCAAGTCCTTGGAAACCTGAGAGACTGGGGTGGCAGGAGAGAAGATATGTCCTCGGGAGCCAGGAAGCCAGGTTCCTGAATCGCTACCCCGCCCCCGGCCTCAAGTGCAGGGCCCCCTCACATGGTCACAGGACCTGAAGATTTTCGTTTTTCATTTTTGGGGCAAGAGTACTCAGGAAAATGCAGACAAGAATAGAATGAACACATGTGCCCTCCCCCAACCCAGAATGAAACGTAAAAGTAGCGGGCATTTCTTGAAAGCTCACTGGACGTGAGCCTTAGCTTGTTTCTACCCTGATAGCTTGGAAGTGATGCCCATTTTACAGGTGAGAGGACTGAGGCCTGGAGCATTTACATCGCTCTCCTCCGTCAGACACTCCTCAGAGCTCCCTCCCCTCCAAGAGTCCCTGGGTGTCACCCCCAGGTGAGGGGGAAATGCAGGCTGACCCTCAGTTCCTATGGTGGAGAACCCTGGAGCCCAGCCCTTCTCCCACGTCCCGCAGTGGTCAGTGGCAGAAGCCGGACAGGAGACCCTCTTCCCCCATTGTCCCCTCCATACCGTTCCGGGCAGCAGTAACTTCTAGCTGTTTCAGATTCTGCACGGTGTCCCAGTCTAGGGAGGAGAGAAGAGGAGGGCAGAAGACGGGTTTCTAGGTGCCCCCAGCCACCCACACCCTACCTGTCAGCTGGGGGTGGAGGCATTGGGCATACCGTGTGGGAGGTGTGGAAAGGGCAGGAGACAGGGGTGCTAGATGGGGTGGGGAGCTCTCAAGGGTGGGCAGAAGGGGCTTGGGAGGGGCCTGGTGGGGACAAGACGGGAGACTCGATGGGAAAATTGGACTCCAAGGGCTGTGTTGGGCTCCCCAGGGTCGGAAAGTGAGATTCTGGGAGGGAACACGAGAGGGAGACCCTGTGGGGCTGGGGGTGTACTCACGCCAGAAAAGAAGCAGTGTCAGCAGCCCGGCCCACAGCAGGACAGTCGCCAGCCCCAACAGCGCCAGCTGCATCCCCTGCCCACAGCACCGCCGCCTTCTGGAAAACTTTGGGAACTCTGCTGGGTCTGGGGAGAGCGCCGGGTCGGGGGGAAGGTTGAGACTGGGCTTGGGCATGCCTGTCTCCCCATCACCCAGAGCCCCTAATAGGGTGCATCTCCAGCTCTATCCCTCCAGCCGTCCAGCCCCATGTCTGCCACTCCTTCTGCCCGTGCCCCAGTGGCTAGCAAGCCTGACTGGGGCCAGGTCACTGTCCAGAAAGATAGACCCAGGACCAGGAGCTGAGACCCTTCCTCCACGGACCCCTCATCCGACGGCCGACCCCCACCCAGATCTCACCCACCATCCTCTTCCCTTTTATGGGCTCAGTTACCCCCTCACATGCCCATGCTAGATCTCCAGCCTCAGGCCCAGAATTCTGGGCCCTCCCTCCCCTTGGACAGCCAGCCCTCACCCTGGTCCTGGTCTCAAAACTGAGACATCGGATCTCAGTTCTTCCTCAATATCCGCACTCTTCTCCAGCCTGGATGTCAGACCCACCAGGGGCCTCACCCCAGCCCCAGGGTCCCCCAGGACTCTACCTTGTGGCCCCACTGTGGGTCCAGGCCCCCTCCCCTCATCCCGGCTGTGAGGATTCATCACGCCGAATTCCCCTGGTTCTGAGTCCCCGTTCTACTTGGCTTCCAATTGTATTGGGCTCCCAGCACCCCTGCTGGAGCGGTTTTTTTGTTGGAGGGCGTTGAGTCAGGGAAAGGAGGGGCCTGTGGCTTCCCTCTCCTGCCTGGCTTTGTGCCCAGAAGGCCAGTCAGGGCTCACCTCCCTTTGGCCCCTGACTGGGCCTTTTTCCCAGGAAGATACCCTGGAGCCCCTCTCCTCTCCTGGGTGAAAAGTAGGGGGTCAGGTGCTTGGTTTTGCCAGTGTTATCTCCAGAGAGTTCTCTCACCTGAGTATGAATGCTCCTCCATGGCAGTCTTGCTTGGATTCTCTCAGGGACGGGATGCTCACCCCCCTGACACAGCAGTCTACTTAACAGGCAATAGCTCCGGCTGGGATCTGGGTTCTAATGAGCAGGAAGGTTAGATGTCGGGCTCTGGACAGCATCTGGGACCTGAGCAGCTCAGTGACCGCTGGCTGATTTTGTTGAGCCCATGTCTAAAAGTCAATGTTGCATTTAACTGGGAGATGCAGCTGGTATGGAGGGTCCCAGGCCTGACACCAAAGGTGGGTGCCCCAGAGTCCAGCAGGAGCAGGAGCTTGATAAATGTGGCAAGCAACTGAACCTCAAAACCGACTTCCTCATCCATAAAAAGTCAATGTTAGGGACATCTATGCCTTAGGGCGGTGATGTGCTTCTCGTGAATATGGAAAGTGCTCCGAACAAGGTCTGGCGCATCGCAGTGAAAAGAGAATCCGCTTGTTCCTTTTGCTGCCTGTGCAACCTTGACCTGGGACCTCACCTTCCTGAGCCTCGGTTTCCCCTCTATAAAATGGGAATGATGATCTCACGCAGCTCAGGATATCGGGGGAGGATCAAAGGAGATGATGATGTGTGCGAGGCTTTCAGCGAGGTGCCGCACCACACAGTGGGTCTCCAGATCCTAAACATCAATCAGCCATCAGCTGGGAGGTACAGAAACTCCAGCACTAGACCTCAGCTTCCTCCTCTGCCAACGTGCCCAAGGCAGCTTTAGAGTCTCTTGACTTTAGTGCGCCCGGGTGGGCATCCAACTCTTGGTTTCGGCTCAGGTCATGATCTCAGGGTCATGAGATCCAGCTCCGAACTGGGCTCTGGGCTCAGCGGGGAGTCTGCTTGGGAGTCTCTTCCCCCACCCCTCCCCCAGCTTGTGTGCGCTCTCTCTTTCTCTCTCTAATAAATAAATAAAATCTTTTTTTAAAAGAGAGAGAGATCACAAATAGTGAGAGAGGTGGGCAGAGAAAGAGGGGGAAGCAGGCTGCCCACTGAGCAGAGAGCCCGATGTGGGGCTTGATCCCAGGACCCTAAGATCATGACCTGAGCTGAAGGCAGAGGCTTAACCCTTAACCCTCTGAGCCACCCAGGCGCCCCCAAGTCTCTTGACTTTAAAGACTGTGCCAACGACTGTGGGTTTGGGGATCAAACAAGCTTATTGTGTGAGGTTTCAGGCATGACTCTGGGCAAGCTGCTTCCCCTCTCTGAGTCTTGGGGAAGTGGAGACCTGTGGTGGCCAGGATCTGATTCATGGCGGCTCAAACTGGATCTTTCGCCATTGTGGGAGAGGTTGGAGGTGTCACCATCCCGGTGCCCAACCTGCCTGAACCCTCACTCGACAGACCAGGGGCTGAGTCCGGGCTTCTCTCTGAATGCACGACACAGCTGGCTCATCCACGGAGAGACCGTGAAGGCCGAGGCGGTGTGCGAGGCCCCAGTGTACAGTCGCTTCTCCGTTAACCTACTGGTGGAGTCTGGGGAAACTGAGGCACCAAGAAAGTCATTCGTCCATGTCACGCAATGGTGGGACTGCGACTTGAACCCAGGACATGGGACACTGGAGCCTATTTGCTCAACCACTGGGGAGTGGGGTGGGGGACAGGGCCTCCTGGTAGGCATCTGAGGGTAACATGACACCAGACCTCAGGCCAGGAGCTCCCAGCTCTGCTCCCAGTCCATGGCTCTCCATGGCCCCCTGCAATCAGCCCCCAGCGCACTCTCCAAGCTCACCTGGTCTTTGCACGCCTGCTCGGGCTTGCCCCGATCCTGTCCATGCTGCCCACTGCCCTTCCCTCATGCAGAAATCCTCCTGCCTATCCCTCAAGACTCAGCCCGCAGGTCGCTTCTCCCAAGGAGAGAGGCTCCCAAGGAGCCTTCCTTGTCCACTTCCCAGGGCCAGCCCTGACACACAAAGGGTCACCTGTATGCACGCACATTTACACATTCACACACTCACGCGTATCACAGGAGCTGTGAGCACATCGGGGTCCCGGCCTGTCGGGGCTGACTGGAGAGGTTGGCGGGCTGCCGGCGGTGCTGAGGAGCTTAACCTGGAGAGAGAGTTTCTTCTGAAAGCAGACCCGCCCACAGCTTCTATTTTCACAGACCTAATTATAGACTTGCCACCTGATTAACCATGTCGCATGCATGGTCTCCCCCTGGTGCTCCCCACAACCCGGTGAAATCCGTGCTATTAATAGCTGTCTCCATCACTCAGGTGAGCGAGCTCAGCTTCAGAGACGCTAACCCGCATTCCCAGAGGCAAGAAGTAAGCGGGAGAGTCAGGACTGAAGCGAAGTGATTAGAAAGATCCATAAGATCCTGTAACGTCTTGATCAAATGCTGACAGTTTTGTTATATGGTTGAATTTTGTAGTGCCCAGTGCCCGGTGTCCTGGGACCACAATTTAATGTCCACAATCACTCTCCAAGGTAGATGTTTTGCTCTTCATGCTGCCTTAGTGGTGAAGGATGTGGGGCACAGAGAGTTTAGGTAACTTGTCCAAAGTCACACATCTTGTAAATGGCAAAGCAGGGATTTGAACCCAGGTAGCTGGGTCCCAAGTCTGCAACTCTAACCCCATGTACCTGGCTTTGTATTTACGGGGACTTCCTGATACCTCACACCCAGCTCTTCCTCCTGAAAATGTATCCACTGATTGTGAACCATCTTCCCAGTCTTGTTTGGGGGACATCCGCTGCCAAGCCCCCATCCTTGCATGGGAAGACGCCTGCCCGCCAGTGCCCCTGTGTCCAACTTCCCAGCTAGGGCAGGGCTGGGAAGGAGCTGGGCTGATGTCCTTGCACTGTGTTTTCCGCACCGAAGGGCAGCCCTCAGCTTCTATGTACTGAATGAGTGTTGGGTTGAGGCTATTCATTCAGGATCCCCAACTGTTCCTCTCAACCTTGATTTGGGCTAACCGTGGGGACTGGGACCCAGTGCATGATTACTCAACTGACAGAGGACGGTCATTTTATTTTTTTAATATATTTTTTAAGATTTTATTTATTTGTTTGACAGAGAGAGAGAGTGCACAAGCAGGGGGAGTGGCAGAGGCAGAGGGAGAAGCAGACTCCCTGCTGAGCAAGGAGTCCAATGCAGGACTTGATCCCGGGACTCTGGGATCATGATCTGAGCTGAAGGCAGAGGTTTAACCGACTGAGCCACTCAAGTGCCCGAGGATGGTCATTTTAGGTAGGGAAGAGAGTAGTCAGGTGGCACCAGAGAGAGGGCTCCTGCATAAGGCAGCAGGAGGCTTGTGTGGGGGGGAGCCTGGGTGTTGTCATGGGAGCCAGGTGGGAGGGGGGACACTGGGGAGCTGTCACCTGGCCCAAGTCCCAGATGAAGTGTCTGGGGCAGAGGCTGCGGGAATGAAGAGAAGCAGGTCTTGCTGTGGGGGAGTCGGGCAGGGGGAGGTACTCAGAAGCTGCTGTAAAAATTGCCTGAGTCCCAGCTCGAGTCCCTGAGGGACAGTGGAACTGTCCTAGTGATGAGGACATGGGAAGGAGGAGCAGAAAGTTTGGGAACAGTCCTCGACATGGGACGGGTTAGGTGGTGATGAATCGAGGGTGCGGTGGGAGAGCAGTTGGGTGTTTCTGAGCTTCTGGGAGCTCTGCGCCCCGAGCTCAGTCCCCCGCCCACACTGCTGCCCACGATCCCCACCGTGTCCTTCCGCCCAGCGATGCTGGTCCCTGCCAAGACTCAGCTCAAACAAGAGGATGTTTTGGGGGTGAAATGAAATGTCCCTACTCAGGATAGGGGGAGCTGCAGTAATGCTCTCACGCGATTGACCCCTCCCTCTTCCCTTCTGTGGTGTCAACCCATCGCTCTGTTCACTTTAAGGGAAAAACAGGAAACCGTGCGGATGTGGGCTTCTATCTGAGGGTGTTGGTTCTTCTTTCATGTTTGGGATCCTCAAGCCTGGGGCAGGCCCCTCGCTCTTTAAAGATCTGGATCTGTAGGAACATACCAGGGGTCCTGCAACCATCATGAACGATTTCCAGGCGGGACCCCACTCCAGCCCCAACCCTGGCCCTACTCAACCCCAACTCACCCCCAAGGATGTTCTGATCCCCAACCCCCCTCATCTGTGCTCTGCGTGGAGAGGAGCTGTAACCACGCCACTCAACTTAGAGCCTTAGCACCTGGTACAGGGCCCCATGTCCAGTGCAAATGTGATGAAGGAATATTTCCACCCTGACCATCCTGGTGGCACAGCCCTGCGCTTACCCCACCTGATCAATCTCTCCTGGTATTGCAAAAGGGAGAAAGGAAGGGGGCATGTGTGGTGCAGGAGGGAAGAGAGTGTGTCAAATCCAAGAGGGCTTGCAGGAGGAGGTGTCTCTAAAACCAGGTTTCTCATTCGCAGCTCTGTTGGCATTGGGGCCAGATGATACCTTGTTGTGGGGGTGGGGCTGTCTTGCACAGTGCAGGTCTTTAGCAGCATCCCTGTCCTCCGTCCCCTAGCTGCCAATAGCAGTCCCCCTCCACCTGGTCCTGACACCCGAACCTCCAAATGCCTCCAGGGGGCGGGGCAAGGGCAGAATCAGCCCCAGTTGAGAACCACCGCTTTGAAGCATGATTTATCCACAAAAGAGAAGGTGCTGGCTTCAGGCTTCAACACGCTTTCTCTGTCTTCTTCTATCTCTCCATCTGCTGTGGACGAATGACCTCTTTTCCTCTTTCATTTATGCAACAACCATGATTTGAGCACCTAATGGGTGGCAGGTTCTGAGAACAAGATGAAGTCCCAGTTCCTGCGAGGGAGGTTTTGTTTTTCATTGTGATAAAATATATATCATATAAAATCCACCATTTTCATCATTTCCAGTGGCAATAAGGACACTCACACTCTGCCACTGTCCCCCGCTGTCTCTAGAACTTTCCATCTCCCCAAACTGAGACTCTGCCCCCATGAAGCACAGATTCCCCAGCCCTGACTCCCACCCTCTACTCTCTGTCTCTGGACAGGACTCGTCTGGGGACCTCTTGGGAGTGGGATCCCGTGGGAATGTGTCCTTCTGGGTCTGGCTTATTTCACTTAGCATGACATCCTGAAGGTTCATCCAGGATGCAGCATCAAAACCAAGTTTAAAATTCACAAATAAATGGGATAATTTTATGGCGTGGAAAGCAGCGTTAGGAGAAGAGCTAGTTTAGACAGGAGGGTTCTGAGCCTGGGGGCATGAGGTGCCATCTGAGCAGATCCCCCCCAGGCGGCTAGATTTTCCTCTTCAATGTTTCAGCTGCCAGAGGTCCTCCCCTGGGGCTTAGCAACCTCAAAGGCTTGAACTGGTATCCTACCCCCTCCACCCAGGGGAAATCCACACGTCCTTCCCAGGAGGCCCCAGGTCCCAGAGGGGACCTGCAGCCTCTCCCAACCTTGCCCCGTGGCTTTGCCAGTTCACCCTTTTGGGGTCTCAGCTTCCCCCACGGAGGAGGGCACTGGACTTTGGGGCTTGGAAGCCCCGTGGTCTGGATCCGCTCTTTCCTAACAGGCACAGACGCCTCCTAACCTCTTGCAGGACCCCAGTGCTCCGGGAAAGTGGGAATTCTGAAGAACTGGGGATTGGGCCCAAGTGACAGCGTCTGTGACTCATTAGCGGGAGGGACACAAGGGTGGGGAGTCCCCCAACGCGCAGCCACACAGATGCACACACAAGGGGTGTTGTGACATCATTATCTGCAGAGACACCTGAATATGCAAGACCGACAGTTGCCCCGAGACTTAACCACAGACACACGCCGAGATTCACACACACCCAACACCCTCCGACCACACATACGCCACACTAGACCACCCACACACCACATCCACAAAGATACAGACCACATGACACAGCCAAACCACAAATCAACACCCACACGCACACAGACACAACACAATAGACACATGGGAGAAACACACACAAGTGCACAAACTACCCATGGGAGAGAGACACACAGGTATGGACACCCTACGGATACAAGGTGGACACACCCAGGGTGCACAGAGTCACACAACACAATCACACGGACACACACACACGAACGCACAGGAACCTACACACGGGAAACAAAACACACACAGAGAGACACACGGTGACGCAGACGTGCCCAAAGGTCCTCTGCAGGCTGTTCCCGAAGGAGAGGCTGATGGAAAAAAGTAGATCTCCTCCGTGAGCAGCCCTCTTGGTTGCCTCTGCTCTCCTCGCCTGCCCAGGTGTGCCTCAGTTTCCCCTCAGGGACTTCTTTCAGCCTCTCCATGAGCCCCTTGACTTCAATCACCTGCCATCCC
>PITA01025808.1:0-23735 GCA_004023965.1 Spilogale gracilis
CTTTTTGAAAGATTTTATTTATTTGACAGAGAGAAACACAGCCAGAGAGGGAACACAAGCAGGGGGAGAGAGAGGGGCAGAAGCAGGCTTCCCGCTGAGCAGGGAGCCAGATGCGGGGCTTGATCCCTGGTCTCTGGGATCATGACCTGAGCCAAAGGCAGTTGCCCAACCAACTGAGCCACCCAGGCGCCCCACATCTGTGGTTTTTGGGAGCTCTTGGTCCAAAGAGTTCCTGAAAGTTCTGTTTAGATTTCTATTCCTAAATTGTATAGATGAGAATATGGCATTTGTTGATTTAGAAAAACTTAGATTCTGTATCCTTCAGAAGAGAATAGCAAATGGTTATTTCTCATCGATGTCCTTTTCCCCCTGTGTTCAGGGAAGGAGCAGAAAATTGTTCTGTAGCCAACTTGAAGTTATAGGCACCTCTATATATATACTCTAAGCATTTTCTTTCCTTTCCTTTCCTTTTCTTTTCTTTTCTTCTTCTTTTCTTCTCTTTTCTTTTCTTTTCTTTACAATTTTACCTTGAAGCGCACCTGGGTGGCTCAGTTGATCAAGGGGCTGCCTTCAGCTTATGATCCCAGGATCCTGGGATCCAGCCCCCTATCGAACCAGCACTGAGCTTCATGCTCCACAGGAAGCCTGCTTGTCTCTCTCCTTCTCCCCCTCCCTACAGCTGGTCTTGCTCTTTAAAATAAATTAATTTTAAAAAATCTTTAAAAAACTTTACCTTTAAGTAATCTCTATGCCCCACATGGGGCTTGAACTCACAACCCCAAGATCAAGAGTCATATGCTCTACCAACTAAGCCAGCCAGGCACCCCAAGGCATCTGCTTCTAAATAGTGTTTCTCACTCCATTAAAAAAAAGATTTTATTTATTCATTTGAGAGAGAGAGCAGGGGGAGGGAGAGGGAGAGAGAGAGAATCCCAAGCTAACTCCCTGCTGAGCATAGAGCTGAACCTTGGGCTCCATCCTAGGACCCCGAGATCATGACCAGAGCTGAAATCAAGAGTCAGACACCCAACCCACTGGGCCACGCAGTCGTGCCTTTCTCACTCCATTTCAGCTATAGAGTGTCATGGATAGGGAGAGGTGAGGGCTACTCAGGATGAATGTTTCAAAATAATACCTGTTTGACAAAGTTGGATTAAAAAATTCACACACTGGTAAAATCAATCAATTAATCATACAGTGATGTATAATTTATGTTAGACTGGTTTGTTGCATGAAATACAAATTAGAGTAAGTTTAACTGTTAAGGCAACTGCTAATCAAACACTGGTCATCAGTCACAGAGATGACAAAAAAGCTCACCTTTTCCCCAAAGGGTCACCCTTGAGCAAATAGACTCTCGAATTTCATCAAGATTTATACTCTTTTGGGGGTGCCTGGGTGGCTCAGTTGGTTAAGTGACTGCCTTCAGCTTGGGGCATGATCCCGGAGACTCGGGATTCTCTCTCTGGCTGTGTTTCTCTCTGTCAAATAAATAAATTCTTAAAAAAAAAAAAAAGATTTATACTCTTTTGAATTTATTTTGATTCAGAATTTTTAAAAAAGATTTTATTTATTTATTTGACAGAGACAGGGAACACAAGCAGGGGGAGTGGGAGAGGGAGAAGCAGGCTTCCTGCTGAGCAGGGAGACCAATCCAGGACCCTGGGATCAAGACCTGAGCGGAAAGCAGATGCTTAACCACTGAGCCACTCAGGCACCCCCAGAAATTTTTTTTAAAATCAAAGAATTGCCAACAGATACACCCATGAGATCACATTTATACAGTATCTTCTTCTGAAGAGAGAGTCATTACCCACTGGGATTGAGGCTTATTAGCCGTGGCCTCATTGTAGTCCAGAGCTGTCACTCATTTATTATTTATCTTCATACCCTCTAACCCAGATCTCTATGCATTTTAAACAAGGCAGCTCTAAGGGCTCTCTCACATCACTTAAAATAGAAGCATTCTTCCATTGTACATGGCACTAGGTCCTCTCCTTGCAAGACCTGACTGATCTATGCGGGATTAGCAGCAGGACCAGAATTCTTGACATAAAGTAAGACGTAATTCTTGCATTTTTAGAAGGGATCCAAGACTCAAGAGCTTTTGAAAGAAGGCTGGAGGTTACCATTTAGGGTATTTGTCAGCAGAGGCCTGGAGTCTTCCTGGGCGTGCTCCTTCGCCTGAGCATCAGCGGCGGTCCTGCCTATTGGCACTGTTTTCAGTGTCAGCTCGGAAGGCAAGGTCACGTACAGTGCCGGAATTGTGTTGCACAGCTGAAATTATAACGCTGCACACAACCAGTCTCTTAAATTATAGACACTGATTTAAGAATACCCCACCAAGTTAAGCGGTCAAATTTTCCTTATCTCAGGGTACCTGGGTGGCTCAGTTGGTTAAGCGACTGCCTTCAGCTCAGGTCATGATCCTGGAGACCCAGGATCAAGCCCCACATCAGGCTCCCTGCTCGGTGGGAAGCCTGCTTCTCCCTCTTTCACTCCCCCTGCTTTGTGTTCCCTCTCTCACTGTGTTTCTCTCTGTCAAATAAATAAATAAATAAAATCTTTAAAAAATTTTTTTTTCTTATCTCCTTGCCTGGAAGACATTTCAGCCAGTTAGGGAAATCTAACCAAAGTCTACTTTGCATGTTTCCTTTGTCTCACACACTGGGACTGCTTTCTTGTTGCCTTTGTCTTTCAGCAGCCTGGGTTTCTTTAACTGGGGGAAACCGACCGTTTTCCTCCCTTAGGCTTCCTCCCTGTAGTTCATGCTGAATCCTAACCCAGGTCTCCTCAACCTCATGTTTATTCTCTTTCCCATTTCAAAATACTGTTCTACTAGATCAACAAAGGAAAAGCCAGACTTGGGGAGGGGGGAAGCCTTCCAGAGATAAAGTAATGCAAGCCTTTCCAACCTTGCCCAAGAAAGTCACCCTAGTTGCTTGTTAAAACAGGCTCTTGGGCCCCTGGGTGGCTCAGTGGGTTAAAGCCTCTGCCTTCATGATCTCAGGGTCCTGGGATCGAGGCCCATATCTGGCTCTCTGCCTACTTGTGATCTCTCTGTCAAATAACTAAATAAAATCTTTAAAACAAAACAAAAAACCAGACTCTCTTTCTGGGGGCACAGCAGCTCCACTGAATACATTTCCAGGCGAGGATCCTGGAAATACTTCGTTTGAAGCCAGGCTCCAGGTTATTCATTCATTTATTTTTTATCACTGTAATAGCTTAGGAAAGAACTATCTAAGTCCTTAAACTTTAGCTTGTCTCAGAATCCCTTGTAGGGGTTGTAAAATCAGATTGCTGGGCCCCACCCCCAGAGTCCCAGTTTCAGTAAGTCTGGGGTGGGGCGGAATACTTGCATTTCTTACCAGATCCCAGCAGCACCTGCTGCGGGCCTGGGAACCCACCCTAACAACCTCGGAGCCCTTTGATACTGGATTAGTTAACTGCTGGTGAAGGTAGTTGCTCGTGGTGACTGATAGCTACATTTGTGCCAAAGAACCCGCGAGCTCTACTTCTCAATTAAATACTAACTAGAGAACACTTATTAAAACAAACAAGCCCGCCTCCGAAGCGCCTCAACAAATCCGCAAAAGTCGCTTGTGCTTTTCTCACGCACAGGAATTATTGATAAATCACCCAGTTTCTTACTCCTTGCTCTCAAATCTTTAATTTCATTTTTGCTTTCCATTATCTTTTAGTTCTTTTCATTGCAATTTATCAGAAGGACTTAGGACGTTTTTCTGTCCTAGCCGGAGAACCTCACAACTGTTGTAACATAGATAGTGTCGGCAGGGAAAGGAGCTCCAGTTCCAAACCTGCACGGAACACACGTGGGAAACGGGTCTCGCGGGTTCCTGCGCGGCGCCTGGCGTGTTTGCGTGGGTTCATTACGGGTGGTGGAAAAGGTGCAGGACCTGAGCTTCTGCCTCGAAGCGGAGCGCACCCGCCGGCATTCTGCGGATCAATGAGGCATTGATGCGCTTGCTTCTGTAAGTAGGTCTTGGGGGAGAGACTAAAAGGGGATCCGATACTTTGATGCTGCGCTACTTTGCAGACATTATGAGAGTTAATAAAACGCATTACCTCTTAGCTTTTTAGTTTCCTTCTTTCAAGGGACAAAAAGCTAATTTACTCTAAGCACAGTCCTGTGCGGGTGTTCGCTTCCGATTAAAATAAGTTTCGTGGAGAGAAATGCAGAGTGAAAACTGGGCTACTGACAGTCATCAGCAATGTATTTGTGAAAGCCTACAGTTTCAGTGTGTTCTCATGATTCTGTTTTCTGTGTCTAGCTTCTTGGAATATAAACATCGGCAAGAGAATTTAATGGTAACCTGGTATGCATGTAGAGAGAAACATTTCCATTCGTTGCTCCAGACCTAGAAAAAGTTTAGAAAGCACAACTCAGGTCGGCGGGCGAGAGAAGGAGCATGCGTGGAAATTTTAATTTTTGTTTCACTGTGGACAGTTCTCATATGTAACGTGAAGAAAATAATTTAACAGAAGGGAAAGGATAAAAGTTCTTTGCAGGATCTTTCGGCAGAAAGTTCAAATTCACGACAGAGGGAGACAAATAAGTATTGGAGATTCGTTTTAATTGACGGTCCAAATTGGCTTTACGAAGTTTTCAGTACTTCCTAAAGTCTTGTGTAAATATTGGGTACATATAATGGATAGTCAAACAGGAAATTAGATGTAAATCAAACTTAGAAGTCTCTAGGCAAAGGCAGAGTTAAAGAAAAACATGTAATCATATCAAAGTTCTGTTTTCAAAATTACTTCTTCATGCCTTCTTTCAAGATTTATAAGCTTATTTTTTATCTGCTGAGGAGAGGAGATGTTCAGATTCAGTTTTATACATAGTGCAGGAAAATAACTCAGACAGGATATTTCTGTGGAAGGCAACATTTTGGAAGAAAGCATGGAGGCAAGATGGGAGGTAATTTAAATGAAAAATCAGGTATCTGGGTAGGAGTGCCTCAGAGAAATCTTCTTTTTTTTTTTTTTTTTTTAAATATTTTATTTATTTGACAGAGAGAAACACAGCCAGAGAGGGAACACAAGCAGGGGGAGTGAGAGAGGGAGAAGCAAGCCTCCAGCCGAGCAGGGAGCCCGATGTGGGACTCGATCCCGGGTCTCCGGGATCATGACCTGAGCCGAAGGCAGTCGCTTAACCAACTGAGCCACCCAGGCGTCCCTCTCAGAGAAATCTTCTAAGGCAAATTGTCGCCACACATTTTGTTGAATACATGAAATGAAAGATAGATTGCATCCTGCATATGTTCTTCTCCTTTTCTTGAAAAAAGTAATGAAATTCCAGATTTTGTCAAAATCTTTTTTATTGTTATTATTATTATTATTTAAAGATTTTATTTATTTATTTGACAGAGAGAGAGAGAGAGAGAGAGAGAGAGAGAGAGAGAGAGATCACACATAGGCAGAGAGGCAGGCAGAGAGGAGGAAGCAGGTTTCCCGCTGAGCAGAGAGCCTGATGCGGGCATGGGACCCAGGACCCTGGGATCTTGACCTGAACCCAGGGCAGAGGCTTTAACCCACTGAGCCACCCAGGGGCCCTACTGTTATTATTTCTAAGTAAACTCAATGCCCAATGTGAGGCTTAACTCATGACCTCAGGATCAAGAGTGTCAGCTCTACCGACTGAGCCAGACAGGTGTGCTTATCAATATTTTTAATTTTAAAAATTATTGTTTTGTATGATTGCAAATTACTGTGTGGTCATCATACAAAACTCAATTATAGAAGCGTTGTGTGACATAATTACTTGCCCCACTATTTTTTGAGTAGTGTTAGCACTAGCATTTCCATTTTAATTAGAAAACTAGGATAGATTATGAATAAATGAATAAGTTCACCAAGTATCCTAAAGAATTAATTGTAAGGGTGCCCGGCCAACTCAGTAGTACGGGCGACTTCTTAATCTTGGGTTGGGGGTTTGAGCTCTTTACACGTTGGGTGTAGAGATTACTTAAAAATACAATCTAAAAAAAAAGAAAAAAGAGGGGCACCTGGGTGGTTCTGTTGGTTAAGTGTCTGCCTTGGCTCAGGTCGCGATCCTGGGGTCCTGGGATCCAGTCTAGCCGGGAGCTGGGCTCTCTGCTCAGTGGGGGGACTGCTTCTCCTGCTCCTCCCTGTTTATGTGCGCGCGCTCTCTCTCTCTTTCTTTCTCCTCCCCCTCAGTCTCTGTTGCTATCTCTGCCACTATCTCTGTCTGTCTCTCTCAAATAAACACAAACCTTTAAAAAAAAAAAAAAGGGAAATCCTAACTATTGACTCTTAAGTTCAAGGCATGCTTTCCTAGGCTTTCTCTCTGTGGACTTCTAAAAATGTTTATAATGTCTTTACTAAGCTGCCTCAGTTTAAGAATAATATTTAGGGTTAGATTTTGGCATTCAGTGGAATCTGTCAGTTAATCATTCTTTTATGGGATCAATTACTGCACATAAATGCTTCACTTTTCCTTTGTGGTCCTATTAATCCATTCATTGATGAATGTCTCATGAAAAAATAAAAAGGTAAGAATGGATTTTACGGCATATAGACCCACCTAGTTAATAATCTGCGGAGTGGATTTGTCTGCTCCTTTAGTAAAGACCTAGACCCAAACACTATGACCTAGTAAGTCTAATTAGTATGTGCGAAAATAATTGCAACTGCTGCAGTGTGGTTAGGAATGAGTGACAGTGATGATTTTCTTTGGGGGGGGGTGTGGGGAGTGGAGGGAGTTTTTAAAACCTTCAGGGATTTACAGAGTTTTTTAGCTCATTGTAATTGTGTAAAGATATTACAGGGAGGGCGCCTGGGTGGCTCAGTGGGTTAAAGCCTCTGCGTTCGGCTCAGGTCATGATCTCAGGCTCAGGTCATGATCTCAGGGTCCTGGGATCGAGGCCCCCATCGGGCTCTCTGCTCCGCGGGGAGCCTGCTTCCTCCTGTCTCTCTGCCTTGCCTCTCTGCCTACTTGTGATCTCTCTCTCGGTCAAACAAATAAAAGTCTTAAAAAAAAATGTTGTTACAGGGACCCAGGACCGACTGACTTTGGTTGTGCTCACGGGGTCTCTATTTAGGTTAAAACGAAGCACTTAACTCATCATTTAAACAATGCAAGGTAGTCATGCTGTAATACTTTAACCCTGCGGAGTTATTGTCTGCTTGCAAGTATATTCTATAGGCTTTGCATTTAAGATTGATCTATGCAAATAAGAAAATCTTTTGTTAAGTAAATTTAGGAATGCACATAAATATGCAAGAAAAAGAAGCAATTAAAAAAATCTTTAACTTATATCAGTAGTCACTCAGGTCATAAAGCAATGGAGGAAAAAGAAAAGATGATGTGGAGTTCTAAACGCTTACATACTTGCAGTAGAGGGCAGGTGGCCTTGCAGTCTGGGTGGCTCAGTCAAGTCTCTGCTCAGGGCACGATCTCAGCGTCTTGGGGTCGAGGCCCGCATCGGGCTCTCTGCTCGGCAGGGAGCCTGCTTCCTCCTCTCTGCCAGCCTCTCTCTCTCTGTCAAATAAATAACTTTTAAAAAATCTTAAAAAAAAAAAAAAGAGTTGCAATAGATTCTGTAGTTAAGATAGTGCTGTGAAACACAGAATTGAACCATTTGTAAATCTGATGTGGAGGAGATAAATGGAGTTAAGTGAAATATTTAGAAACTTATTCTTATAATATTGATGTATTCCAGTCATGTTCTATCTCCTGAATATAATTAGTGTGCCAGATATAGTCTTATCATTCACAATCTATCTTTTGTTAGTTTATTGAAAGGGGCAAGATAAACATCAAATCATGTCTTAAGAAGTTTCAAGAATAGTACTTTTTACTTTGTTACGTTTGGTGGATCCTTTATCCTCATGGTTAGGACTATGGGGCTACAATTTTACTTAGTATTTCTACATAGGGCTAGTCTCAATGACATTTTAGCCTGCATAGACATTTCTTAAAGGTCACGGGGGGAGGGGAGGGTGGTAGAGGAGGAACTCACGAAGCAGGCTTTTTTATTCCTCTCCTGGCTTCTGTGCTGGGCCATGCTGGGCCAAGGCCTTCTTCCTTCTCCCTTCTCCCATCCTCCTTTGTGCTTATAATGAATGTAGGACCTTGAGCAAGTAAATTAACCTCTCAATGCTTCAGTTTTTTCATCTGTAAAGTGGGAATAATAAACATAATACTATTTGAGAGAAATGCTATGCAGATTGAAGAGACAAATGCAAAATGCCCAGCACAGTCTTTGAACTCTAGCAAGTGCTTAATAGAAGCAAGCTGCTTATTATTATTATTATGTAGTCTAATAGTAGGTATATACTACAAATAGGAAAGTTACACTTACACTTTCATGAACTTGTGGAAACACTGAGGTATTTCCCAGTAGAGAGAATAACAACATTTACTGAGTATTGGCTTGGGAACAGGCACGTTGTTTCTCATTTGATTGTCACAGTTGTCTTGGGGCAGAGCTGGGATCGAGTGCCCAGTGTATCAGGCTCAAACGCTGGACACATGCTCATTGTGCAAGGTCACTATTGGCTTGGTTCTTAGCCTTCTTTTCTCTTATTTTTTGAGTGACTTCATCCTTCTGTGTTTCTCTATTACTGGTAATTCTGTAGTTCGAAGATCGAAATCTATTATTTCCAAATGCATACTCTCTGTATCTCACATTGAATTCATTTCTCCAACTACTGTCCCTCCTGAATTCTCTACTGTCACTTAATGGCATCACTAGAAATGTGGGAGTTACCAGGCACCCTGGAATCCTCTTTCCTTTGTCCTCTACATCCAGTTGATCACCAGGTCCTGCCTGCTCCAACTTCAAATCACCTCTAGTTCAGAGTGTCATGAAAGGCTTTCCAAAGTATATCCATATCAATCTCTCCTTTGCTTTCAGTTTTCCTTTGGGATTCTCCTACTGCATGCAGAACACATTTTGCACTCTTTGGTGAGGCTTACAGGTCACTTTATTTATTTATTTATTTATTTATTTATTTATTTATTTATTTAGGATTTAATTTATTTGACAGAGAAAAACACAGCCAGACAGGGAACACAAGCAGGGGGACTGAGAGAAGGAGAAGCAGGCTTCCCGCCAAGCAGGGAGCCCGATCTCCCGGGTCTCCAGGATCATGACCTGAGCTGAAGGCAGTTGCTTAACCAACTGAGCCACCCACACGCCCCTATTTATGTAATTTTTATTTTATTTTATTTATTTTATTTTTTTAAGATTTTTTATTTTATTTTATTTATTTATTTGACACAGAGAGAGATCACAAGTAGGCAGAGAGAGGAGGAAGCAGGCTCCCTGCCGAGCAGAGAGCCCAATGTGGGCCTCGATCCCAGGACCCTGAGATCATGACCCGAGCCAGAGGCAGAGGCTTTAACCCACTGAGCCACCCAGGCGCCCTGCAATTTTTATTTTAATATTTTTTTTTAAAGATTTTTTTTTTTATTTGACAGAGAGAAACACAGCGAGAGAGGGAACACAAGCAGAGGGACTGAGAGAGGGAGAAGCAGGCTTCCTGGCCAGCAGGGAGCCCTATGTGGGACTCGATCCTGGGTCTCCGGGATCATGACCTGAGCCGAAGGCAGTCGCTTAACCAACTGAGCCACCCAGGTGCCCCTGTAAGTTTTATTTTTTTAAGGTTTTATTTATTTATTTGAGCGAGAGCATGAGAGAGAGCATGAGAGAGGAGAAGGTCTGAGGGATAAACAGACTCCCTGCGGAGCCTGACGCCAGACTCCATCCTGGGACTCCCCCATGACCTGAGCCACCCAGGTACAGGTCACTTTATGATGTCACCGCTACCCCTGGCCATCTTCAGTGGAAAATGCCCATCATTCCAGGTGAATCTACTGACTTGAATTTTGTGGAATGATGTGTGCTGCTCCAATCCTCTGTGTATGTGTTCATGTCATTTTTGTGGATTAAAATATAAACTCCTTGCTCCTGGCCCCACTAATCTGGGTACTTCCTTTTCCCTAAAGACTGAGCTCATACATCCTGCCTAGCTTCTTTTCACTGTCATCTTCCCCAGGGTAACAATTTTACCTTTCTATGTAATACCCCAAATAGTACAGCTCCCTTGCTATATATTTACCTATTGTATTTTTATTCATAGTTTTCTTAGTTTTCTATTAGTTTGAACTTTCGAAAACCAAGAAGGCACTGGAGCAAAGTAGAAAACACATGGTCTTGGACAGAGGTACGCTGGGCTTTTTAACTCTGGGGCTTTAGGCAAAAGTGGCTCCATTTCTTCTAATGTGTAACATCAGCCTCATAGGATTGCTATAAGATTAAAGGAGGTATTAATGGCATTATTATTATTATATATCTTTAACCAACATATTAGCATATGGAAAGTTCTAGGAAGTGTCACATAAAGTAATCAATTTATTAATATTATAAATATTACATATAATTATGTATTATATTATATATTATATAGGATTATAATTCTATATATAGTTAATTATACTGTAAATATTAATATATTCTATCCTTTCTCCTGGTGACCAATAGGATGCAATTATAAGACAAAGACATTCAGCCATGGTTAAAAGCATCTTTATGATTTGTTGTTCTAGATGAAACAGTATATTGTTCTATAAGAACTTTATATTAGAAATTAGTTTGATATGATTTAATGAACCATACAGAAAACAATTCTAAACTTTTTTAAATTCAATTTTAAAAAAATTTGGAGAAATACAGATTTATTTATTTTTAAAGATTTTATTTATTTGACAGAGAAAGAGATCACGAGTAGGCAGAGAGGCAGGCAGAGAGAGAGGAGGAAGCAGACTCCTTGCTGAGAAGAGAGCCCAATGCAGGGCTCGATCCCAGGACCCTGAGATCATGACCTGAGCCGAAGGCAGAGGCTTTAACCCACTGAGCCACCAAGGTGCCTGAGAAATATAGATTTAGAATTAGGAAACTGTCTGAGGATGGCTGTGTGGGTCAGTTGGTGGAGCATGTGACTCTTGATCTTGGGGTTGTGGCTTCGAGCCCCACATTGAGTGCAGAGATTACTTAAAAGTAAAAATCTTAGGCACCTGGGTGGCTCAGTTGGTTAAGCAACTGCCTTTGGCTTAGGTCATGATCCTGGAGACCGGGATCGAGTCCCACAGAGTCCCACATCCCACTCCTCCCTGCTCTGCGGGAAGCCTGCTTCTCCCTCTCTCACTCCCCCTGCTTGCGCTCCCTCTCTGGCTCTGTTTTTCTCTGTCAAATAAATAAAATCTTTAAAAAAAAAAAAAAAGTAAAAATCTCTTTAAAAGGCGCGCCCCCCTGAACTTTTTTAACAAGAAAGTAGAGAGAGAGAGAGAGAGAGAGAGAGAGAAGAAAGAAAGAAAGAAGGAAAGAAAGAAAGAAAGAAAAGAAAGAGGGAGGGAGGGAGGGAGGAAGGAAGGAAGATAGAAAGCAAAACTTCTAACCAAGATTTAGAGAAAAGTTCTTACATGGGATAGAGAAATAAGAGATTTGGGAGTTATCTTCCCATCAGGGGCAGAGAGCCACCTAGGCGCTCCTCTTGTGTTGATTTAAAATAAAAATTTTTCTTCCTTGTGATGAAAACTCTTTTTTTTTTTTTTTTTTAAGATTTTATTTATTTGACAGAGAGAAACACAGCCAGAGAGGGAACACAAGCAGGGGGAGTGAGAGAGGGAGAAGCAGGCTTCCCGCCCAGCAGGGAGCCCGATGTGGGACTCCCGGGATCATGACCTGAGCCGAAGGCAGCCGCTCAACCAACTGAGCCACCCAGGCGCCCCGTGATGAAAACTCTTAAGATTAATTCCCTCAGAAAATTGCAAATATACCATATAGCAGCATGAGCTATGGTTCTCATGTTGTACATTACATCCCAGGACTTATTTATTGTGTAACTGAAAGTTTTGCCTACCTTTTGCCTACCTTCATCCAATCTCCCTTTCCCTCCCTCTGCCTCTGAGAACTGCAAATTCAATCTCTTTTTCTATGAATTCTTTTTGTTGTTGTTGTTTTTCATTTCACATATAAGTGAGATCATACAGTATTTATCTTTCTCTGACTTATTTCACTTAGCATAATGCCTTTACGACTCATCCATATTGGGTGCCTGAGTGGCTCAGTGGGTTGAAGTCTCTGCCTTGGGCTCAGGCCATGATCCAGGGTCCTGGGATCAAGGCCCACAACGGGCTCTCTATTCAGCAGGGAGCCTGCTTCCTCCTCTCTCTCTCTGCCTGCCTGTGCTCTCTCTCTCTGTGTCAAATAAATAGATAAAATCTTAAAACAAAAAGACTCGTCCATGTTGTCACAAATGGTGGGATTTCATTCTTTTTATGGCTGAATAGTATTCTTGTGTGTGTGTGTGTGTGACATCTTTCTTTGTCCATTTATCTATTGATGGACATGTGGGTTGCTGCCATGCCTTGACTGTTGTAAAGTAAATGACGCTGCAGTAAATGGGGTGCAGACATCTCTTCAACATAGTGACTTCATTTCCTTCAGGTATATACTCAGAAGTGAAATTGCTGGATCATATGCTAGTTATATTTTAAAAAATTTTTTAAAGGTTTGATTTGTTTATTTGACCGATAGACACAGAGAGAGAGATCACAAGTAGACAGAGAGGCAGGCCCCAGGGTGGGGGTGGGGGGAACAGGCTTCCCGCTGAGCAGAGAGCCCCATGCAGGGCTTGATCCCAGGACCATGAGATCATGACCTGAGCTGGAGGCAGGGGCTTAACGCACTGGTCCACCCAGGCACACTTATATTTTTAATTTTTTTGCGGGGACTCTGTACTGCTTTGCACAGTAGCTGCAGCAGTTTGCCATCCCACCAGGAGTGCATATGAGCTCCCAAGGAAGAAAGGATGATTACCACGGTTTTAGCCAGGCTCTCAGTGGGACTGATCAGCTATGACCAGGCTAAGGTTGGGTCCCCCCTTAAACCTGGAGGGAGCCATTCCTATAACTTAGAGTATGGACAGAGGGCACCTATCCCACCCTCATAAAACAGTGAGCCACTTGGCAGACAGTACAAGAAGGGTCTGCTGTGCAATATTATAGCACTTTTATTAAGAATACTTTAAGTTATTAGCCAAGGGGCGCCTGGGTGGCTCTGTCGTTAAGGGTCTGCTTTCAGCTCAGGTCTTGATCCCAAGGGCCTGGGATTAAGCTGTGCTTCCGGGTCTCAGCTCCCGGGAAGCCTGCTTTTCCCTCTCTCACTCCCTGTGCTTGTGTCCCCTCTCTTGCTGTGTCTCTCTCTGTCAAATAAATAAAATCTAAAAGAAAAAAGTTATTAGCCAAGACCTAAAATGTTTTCCAGTATTCATGCAAAAAGAAATACATTAGCTAAATAGCACTTAACAACAGAACTATTCTTAACTTAATTCTTGACTCAATCAGTACCGCACGTGACTCTTGATCTTGGGGTTGTGAGTTAGAGACCCATGTTGGGTATGGAGATTGCTTAAAAAAAAAAGTCAGGTTATTTGGGTGACTCAGTTGGTTGGGCCACTGCCTTTGGCTCAGGTCATGATCCTAGGGTCCTGGAATCAAGTTCTGCATCAGGCTCCTTGCTCAGTGGGGAGCCTGCTTCTCCCCTCTCCCTCTGCCACTGCTCATGTGAGCTGTCTTTCTCTCCCTGTCAAATAAATAAATAAATAAGATCTTTTAATAAAATAAAACTAAATTTAAAAAGCATCTAAGAATAAAGACAAATTTAAAAGTTATTTAAAAAATATGTAAATACGCATGAACTTCATGTAAAAATAGAAAAGGATAAACAAAAGGTTAACTTGAGAAATCGTGTTGTCTTTCTTACTCCCCTCTATCTAATTCCCCATTCCACTAACATTTTCTATAGGTAAGCACTTCTGATAATGCTTGGGTCCCAAGACAGTGTTTCCTTACTGCAAAAATAGCAATACAATTATATATTATTTTTCCATTATGCAAACTATAGCCTGCTGTAAACACTGTTGCATTATTCAGCTGCTGCTGTGTGACAAATTCCACTCCCTCTGCCCTCCCCTGCCATAAAGAAAACTCCGCCAGCATTGTAGAGCAAACAATGTATTATCTCCGTCTCTGAAAGCTCAAGCCCGGATTGATCTGGCTGAGCCCTTGCGGCTCAGGGTCTCACACCTGGTCTCTGTCAGGCCTTGGCCAGGGCTGCAGTCATCTGTGAGTGGGACTGGATGGGGGATCCACTTGGAAGCAGATGGCTCACTCCCATGGCTGTTGGCAGAAGGTCTGAGTTCCTCGCCACATGGGACCACTGGAGTGCCCTCCCAGCACAGCAGCTGGGTTCCCCTGAGTGTATGACTTGAGAGGAAGAGTAAGGAGGAAGCCATAGTGCCTTTCATGACCTGGTCTCTGCGGACACACACCGCTTCTGCTGCTCTTCCCTTCATGAGAGCCTTGACGGAGCCCAGCCCACACTCAAGGACATACAGTTTGGTTCCCACTCTATTTTTTAAAAAAATATTTTATTTATTTACTTATTTGACAGAGAAAAACACCGCAAGAGAGGGAACACAAGTATAGGGAGTGAGAGAGGGAGAAGCAAGCTTCCCGCTAAGCAGGGAGCCCAATGTGGAACTCCATGCGGGACTAGATCCCAGGACCCTGGGATCATGCCCTGAGCTGAAGGCAGATGCTTAATGAATGAGCCACCCAGGCGCCCCTCTTTTAAGACTTTATTTTTAAGTAATCTCTACACCCAACGTGGGGCTCAAAATATTCACATGCTCCACCGAAGGAGCCGGCCAACAATTCTTCTTCTTTTTTTTTTTTTTAAAGATTATATTTATTTGACAGAGAGAAACACAGTCAGAGAGGGAACACAAGCAGGGGGAGTGAGAGAGGGAGAAGCAGGCTTCCTGCTGAGCGGGGAGCCCTATGTGGGGCTTGATCCCGGGTCTCCAACTGAGCCACCCAGGCGCCCCGGCCAACAATTCTTAAAGGGAGAAGTAGCAAAGAATTTATGCAGGGAGTTTAATATTAAACCATATTAAAATTGTTTTGTACCTTAAAAAAAAAGTAACGATATGTATCATGGAGATTTTTCTCACATCCATGTATATAAAGCTTCCCTGTTCTTTTCTTCACTGTGTGAAGATGTTAATTTAGAAGAGTCCTATAGATGAGCACCGGCATTGCTTTCTCCTTTTACTATTGTAGGTAGTGCACATATAGATAGTCTCATAGTAATATAATATTATTATTATAATAATGAAGATATGAATAGAACCTATGGAAGTGTGTCTTGTGGAAAATAACCAAAAGCAGGGCGCCTGGATGGCTCAGTTGGTTAAGCGACTGCCTCCGGCTCAGGTCATGATCCCGGAGACCCGGGATCCAGTCCCACATCGGGCTCCCTGCTCGGCGGGAAGCCTGCTTCTCCCTCTCTCACTCCCCCTGCTTGTGGTCCCTCTCTGGCTGTGTTTCTCTCTGTCAAATAAATACAATCTTTAAAAAAAAAAAAGAGAGAGAAAAAGAAAATTCCCAAAAGTGGAATTGCCAGGTCAAAGGATAAATTCATTTCTTATTTATATATTTATCTATTTATTTAAGATTTTATTTATTTATTTGACAAAAAGAGCAACAGAGAGACAGTGAGAGAGGGAGCACAAGCAGGGGAAGTAAGAAGAGGGAGCAGGAGACTCTCTGCTGAGCTGGGAGCCTGATGCAGGGCTGGATCCTAGGACCCTGGGATCATGACATGAGCGGAAGGCAGATGCTTAGCAGCTGAGCCACCCAAACACCCCTGTTTACTTTAAAAAAAATATTTTATTTGGGACACCTGTGTGGTTCAGTCGGTTAAGTGTCTGCCTTCAGCTCAGGTCATGATCCCGGGATCCTGCTCCTTCTTGGGCTCCCAGCTCAGCAGCGAGTCTGCTTCTCCCCCTCCTTCTGCCCTTCCCCCTCCCCCTGCTCATGTGCACGCTTTCTCTCTCTCAAATAAATAAATAAAATCTTTAAAAAAATAAATAGATAAAAGCTCTCAGTTTCTGTTAGGAACTAAGTTGTGCTGCCCTGCTCCTGCGCTCTCTCACTCTCCCTCACTCACTTTCTCTCTCTCACTCTTGCCGCCTGGATGGCTCAGTGGTTTAAAGCCTCTGCTTTCAGCTCAGGTCATCAGGTCATGATATCAGGGTCCTGGGATCGAGGCCCACATTGGGCTCTCTGCTCGGCAAGGTGCCTGCTTCCTCCTCTCTCTCTGCCTGCCTCTCTGCCTACTTGTGATCTCTCTCTCTGTCAAATAAATAAATAAAATCTTAAAAAAAAAGATTTTATTTATTCATTTGTGCTCATCATTTGTCATTTAAATATATATTGCCAAGTTCATCACAGAAGGGGGTATACTCTCCCTGTGTTCTCGCGCCCAGAGTATGTTATCATGGTTTTGAACTTGTGCCTGGCTGATAGATAAGAAATGGCGGTCTGTGGTAGTTTAACACACCTGTGCTTTCTCACGCTGTGTAGTTGAGCATCTTTTTTCATGATTGAGGCCTTTGATGCTTCCTTTTCTGTGAACTTTCTCTTCCCGGCCATCCTTTCTGGCATTGTTCCTCCTCATAGGGTATGTGTATGCTGTGCACGAGGGGAAGGAACAATCCCTGTCTCTCGGGCTGTACTTCCCTCTGCCTTCTCTGCTCTGACTTTGTATTCCCACTCCATTTTACTTCTCACCAACCTCACAGAACACAAAGACTGTTGGTCAATTAATTTCAGTTATTCCTAGCCATGAGCTCCTCAGAACTCTCATTAGGTGGATGCTTCGTGCTTTTTACATTGAGATCTTCACCGCATTTGAGAAGCAGACAACATGTAGGCGATAGATAGGCAATAACACCTATGATACTTTTTCTGGTCACATGTGGGAAATGGGGGAGTCTATTTCTTTTTTATTTCAAAGAACTGATAGGTAATGGACAGGTTTTCAGATCCTCCTGACTATGGAAGGGAATATCTGCAAAATTTTAATGACCTTTAGGAAGCACAGGGGAATTTTGGCAGAGTTGTACCATAAGGAGAAAGAAAGTGAATGGCATCTACATTTTTTTTTTTTCTACAGCATTCTGGGCTTTGTGTCAGTCTGACTCAGGAACGTCTGAACAATATTGGACTTATAATTTTCATATGAAAGTGAGTCAAGCATAGGGATTAGAAGTGTCTATATACCAGGGTGCTTGATGGCTTGTGGATTAAACATTGACTCTTGATTTTGGCTCAGGTCATGATCTCAAAGTGCTGGAATAGAGTTGGTGTTGGGCTCTGTGCTCAGAGGGAGTCTGCTTGAAATTCTCTCCTGCTCCCTCTGCTCCTCCCCCTGTTTTTGCATGCACACCTGTTCTCTCTCTCTCTCTCTTTCTCAAATAGATAAGAAATTTATTTAGGGTCTCATGGGATTGAGCCCTCTGTCAGGCTCTCTGCTCAGTAGGGAGCCTGCTTTTCCTTCTCTGTCTGTCTGTCTTTCTGCCTATTTGTGTTCTCTCTCTCTTGCTGTCAAGTAAAAAAAATCTTAAAAAAAAAAGATCTATCTATTTGAGAGAGAGAAAATGTGTGAGCATACAGAGGGGCAGGGCTGAGGAAGAGGAAGAAGCAGATTCCCTGCGTTGCAGGGAGCCCAAGGACTGGGCTCTGGACCTGATCCCAGGACCCTGAGATCATGACCTGAGCCGAAGGCAGATGCCTAACCAACTGAGCCACCCAGGTGCCCAATAAATAAATAAATCTTTATTATTTTTATTTAAAGATTTATTTATTAGATGAGAGAGAGAGAGTGAGAGAGAGAGAAAGAGAGAGAGAGAGAAAGGTAGCATGTGCAAGCACAAGCAGGGGGAGTGGCAGAAGCAGACTTCTTGCTGAGCAGGGAGCCAAAATGGGACTTGATCCCAGGGTCCTGGGATCAGGTCCAGAGCCCAGTCCTTGGGCTACCTAAGCTGAAGGTAGAGGCTTACCCAACCACCCAGGTGTCCCAGTAAATAAATCTTTTTTTTTTTTTTTAAGATTTTATTTATTTATTTGACAGAGAGAGAGAGATCATAAGTAGGCAGAGAGGCAGGCAGAGAGAGAGGAGGCCCGATGCGGCCTCGATCCCAGGACCTTGAGATCATGACCTGAGCCGAACGCAGAGGCTTTAACCCACTGAGCCACCCAGGCCTCCCCTCTGCAGTAAATAAATCTTAAAAAAAAAAAAGTGTGTACCAAAAAGAAACCCCCCAGCCAGAGACAAGGTTGTGATAAGTCCATGAACACTTAGGGGAATCTGATATGACAGGCAATTTCCTTAAGAAAACCTTCTCAGGGGACGCCTGGGTGGCTCAGTTGGTTAAGTGACTGCCTTCGGCTCAGGTCATGATCCCGGAGACCTGGGATCGAGTCCCACATCGGGCTCCCTGCTTGGCGGGAAGCCTGCTTCTCCCTCTCTCACTCCCCCGGCTTGTGTTCCCTCTCTCGCTGTGTTTCTGTCAAATAGATAGATAGAATCTTTTTAAAAAAAAAAAAAGAAAAGAAAACCTTCTCAGCTCACAGTCCTCATAATAAATATGTAAACAGTGGTGACAGGGACACATGTTGTGAAAAGGGACGAGGAGCTTGCGCTGAATGGAGGACACCAAGAGACGATCTCATGCAAGATGCAAAGGGTTTATTCGAGCATGCCCGGGCAGTCAGGCTGGGAGCCCCGAGCTTTTCCGGGGGTGACCTTATATAGAACTACATTGTCCGTTACAGCAAAGCCCGCGCATCAACAGCCAATTAGTTTAAAACGCCACAGCAGGGTCTGCAGGCAGGCAGCCAATCAGTTTACGACAAATCACATACTTTCACCAATCGTCTCTACAGGGGGATATATGTCCTAATTTGGGCTAGCAAGAGGTATGTGACAAGCTGCATGCGCGCGGTCCTTGGGGCCTGGGTGGGGTTGGGCACCTGCCTGCAGGTTGCTGGGCTCAGATAACAGAATGTGGGTCTGCTCTTACATTCTGGAGGGTGGGGCCTTTACAGCAGCCTTTCAGTTGTCTGGTGTGATTTCTAGGTATTGGACTCTAGGTCAGTTTCCTAGAGCTGCTGTGAGAGTCTCACAAATTGGGTGGCTTCAATCAACAGAAATTTATTTTCTCACAGTTCTGGAAGTTATAAATCCAAAATTAAGATGTTGGCAGGGACACAAAGCCTCCAAAACCTCTAGGGCAGGACCTCTAGCTTTTGGTGGCCCCAGCTGTTCCCTTGGCAAATCTTCTACCCCTACTTGTCTTCACATGGCTGTCTCACCTCTTACGGAACCAGGATCTCTTCTCATGGTCTCAGGTTAACCTGATGAGATCTGCAAAGACTGTTTCCAAATGAGGCGGCGTTCACAAGTAAGAGAAGGGTGGTGCTTTACTCTACCTTTTTGGGGGCACAATCCAACCCATAACTGGCTCCAGTCCTCTCCCCTCTCTGATGGGTTTGTGGTATCCTTCCATTCTCTACTTTTGTATTAACAATTCGATCCATCGAAACAAGATTAAGTCCTTAAAATCTGGCTTTGGCTTTTGGCCTGGATAGTTAACCTCCAAGAACTAACTGCCTTTAATCCTTGCCCTTTAGGCATAGATAGGAACTTTCCAAAGCACTCTACCGGGTTGTGGTGGGAAGTGCTCACCTCCCTCATGGGAAGGGAAGAGTCTCAGGTGAGCTAGTTCAAATCTCCACATCATCTCAGCCTCTCTTCTAGGAAGGCTACCCCCACCCCACTTTATACTGGGGAGCTCTGGTCACGACTTGGTATCAGAGTCTTTGCCTCTTTAAGAAGATTAAGGGGATGGGGGAGGGGAGTGTGGTGTCCTGCAGGCTTCCTGCTGCAACCTGAAGGATTTCTGTTTCTTGTTTTGCGCTTGTATAACACTAGGTCAAAATCTTTTCACCTATGCCATCCATGTGCTGATTGCTGACTGTCCTAAGGGGAAAATTTCACTAAGTCCATTGCTTGCTTCTGTGTCTCGTACTCTAACATGACAGATAACAGGTGGAATTAAAAATGATGATATCTGGAGCCAAAGATATTAATACATCGATGAGTTAGGCATGGAGAGGATATGTGTGTGTTTTAAAGATTTTATTTATTTATTTGACACACAGAGAGATCACAAATAGGCAGAGAGGCAGGCAGAGAAAGAGAGAGAAGCAGGCTCCCTGCTGAGCAAAGAGCCCCATGTGGGACTCCAACCAGGACTCTGAGATCATGACCTGAGCCAAAGGCAGAGGCTTAACCCTCTGAGCCACCTAGGCGCCCCAGAGAAGATGTGTTTTTGCTGGTGGGAATGTAAAATGGTGTAGTCACTGGGAAAAACAGTATGGTGGCTCCTCAAAATATAACACAGGGGCCACATGGGGCTCCCTGCTCAGCAGGGAGCCTGCTTCCCTCTCTTTCTCTGTTTGCTTCTCTGCCTATTTGTGATCTCTCTCTCTGTCAAATAAATAAATAAAATCTTTAAAAAAATTAAACAGAATTATCATGTGATCCAGTAATTCCACTTTTTTTTTTAAGATTGTATTTATTTGACAGAGAGAAATACAGGGAGAGAGGGAACACAAACAGGAGGAGTGAGAGAGGGAGAAGCAGGCCTCCTGCCGGGCAGAGAACCCGATGCGGGGGTTCAATCCTGAGACTCCAGGATCATGCTGAGCCGAAGGCAGACGCTGAGTGACTGAGCCACCCAGGTGCCCCATAGTAATTTCACTTTTGGGTATACAGTCAAAAGAAATGAAACAGGGACTCAAACAGGTATTTGTACACCCATGTTCCTAGCAGAATTATTCACAATACCCAAAGGCAGAAACTAGTCAAGTTTCTTTTTCTTTGCTTTTCTTTTTCTTTTTTTTTTTTTTTTTAATATTTTAGGGGCGCCTGAGTGGCTTAGTCGGTTAAGCGTCTGACTTTGGCTCAGGTCATGATCTCAGGGTCCTGGGATCAAGCCCTGTAGCAGGCTCCCTGGTCAATGGGGAGTTTCCCTCTCCCTCTGCCTCTGCCCTTCCACCCACTTGTGGTCTCTCTCTCAAATAAATAAAATATTAAAAAAAATATTTTATTTGGGGCACCTGTGTGGCTCAGTTGGTTAAGTAACTGCCTTCGGGCGCCCCTTAGATAAATAAATAAAATCTTTTAAAAATAAATACTATTTATTTATTTATTTTTAAAAGATTTTATTTATTTGACAGAGAGAAACACAGCCAGAGAGGGAACACAAGCAGGGGGAGTGAGAGAGGGAGAAGCAGGCTTCCCGCCAAGCTGGAAGCCGGATGCGGGGCTTGATCCTGGGTCTTGGGGATCATGACCTGAGCCGAAGGCAGTCGCTTAACCAACTGAGCCATCCAGGTGCCCCAAAATAAATACTATTTATTTATTTATTTAAAAAAGATTTTATTTATTTATTTGGCAGAGTGAAACACAGCGAGAGAGGGAACACAAGCAGAGGGACTGAGAGCGGGAGAAGCAGGCTTCCCACCGAGCAGGGAGCCTGATGTGGGGCTCGATCCCGGGTCTACAGGATCATGACCTGAGCTGAAGGAAGTCGCTTAACCAACTGAGCCACCCAGGCGCCCCCCAAAATAAATACTATTTAGAGAGAGTAAGTGTGCACACAAGCAGGGAGAGGGGCAAAAGGAGAGGGAGAGAATCTCAAGCAGGCTCTGACTACCTGTTGAGTGTAGAGCCTGATGTGGGACTCAACCTCACCACCCTGAGATCATAGACTTGAGCAGAAATCCAAAGTTGGCCGCTTACCTGACTGAATTAGCCAGGTGCCTCAGAAACTACCCAAGTTTCTATCAGTGAATGAATGGATGAGCAAATTGTGATATTTCATTCACTTTATTTTTTTATTTTTAAAAGATTTTATTTATTTATTTGACAGACAGAGAGATCACATGTAGGCAGAGAGGCAGGCAGAGAGAGAGGAGGAAGCAGACTCCCTCCTCAGCAGAGAGCCCGATGTGGGCCTCGATCCCAGGACCCTGAGATCATGACCTGAGCTGAAGGCAGAGGCTTTAACCCCCTGAGCCATCCAGGCGCCCTTTTATTCGCTTTAAGAGGAAGGCAATTCTGACATGTGCTATGAAATGGATGAACCAGTGAAAGAAGCCAGTCACAAAAAGGAAAAGTCTTGTGTGATTCCTCTTATATGAGGTTTCCGGAGTAGATACTTTTCTAGAGACAGAAAACGGAATGGATGATCCCAGGTGCTGGGGGAAGATGGGGAGTTAGTGTTTCGTGGGTACAGGGTTTCAGCTGGAGATGACGAGAAAATTGTGGAGATGGATGGTAGCAATGGTCGTACACCAGTGTGAATGTACACTGAAATATACACCTAAAAAGAATAAAATGGTAACTTTTATGTTCTGTGTATTTTTCTTTCTTTTCTTTTTTAAAGATTTTGTTTATTTGAGAGAGCGAGTGAGAGGGAAAGGGAGAGGCAGACTCCCCGCTGAGCAGGGAGCCTGACTTGGGGCTCCATCCTGGGACCCTAGGATCTTGACCTGAGGTGAAGGCACACACCCAGCCGATTGAGCCACTCAAACACCCTTACCATGATTTTTTTTAAAGGATTTGCTCCTCCCCTGTGATAGATGAAATTAACTACTGCAATGATGGTTGCAGCCTCCCTGCCCATTTTTTTTTTTTTTAAGGTTTTATTTATTTATTTGACAGAGAGAGCTCACAATTAGGCAGAGAGGCAGGCAGAGAGAGGGGAGGAAGCAGGCTCTAGGACCTTGAGATCATGACCTGAGCTGAAGGCAGAGGCTTTAACCCACTGAGCCACGCAGGCTCCCCTCCCTGCCTATGTTTTGATGCATAGTCTCATCAGACAATCAAAGGGTTATCGAAGGGTTGATAAGGGAAGGGGTGCTGCAGGGTGATTTGGTAGGGAGCCGTATTTTATCCTAAGGGCTCAGCACCCAGAGATGCCTGAAACTCTTTTTTCTTGTTCCTTTGACCTGTTTTCAAAGGAGAGGAGCTTTCTCTGTGATTCTACTGATTCAGTCACTTGCAGAGCTGTTCTATTGAGAGACCTGAGTTTCCTATTCCTGGCTAGAAAGGCAGTTAAATGCCCCTGGTACCTTCGCTAAAAAGCACAGACACAGTCAAGGGTGCAAGGAGGGCGGGGTATTTGGAATGAGATCTCTGGCCTTTCTTGGCTAATTCTTCAATCTCAAAGAGCAAAACATAACCTCTGCTTTTCTAAAACCAAACTATCTTGCCAGCAGATTTCTTGGTATTCAGAATTTCCAGTTAAAACAAAGATTCATTCTAGTGAGAAGAATGATGGTTGTCTCACGTATGTTGTGTGTAAGGCAGAATAAGAGGCTAAGTTGTGTAGCCTTTTAATTCCAGCCAGGCCTGAGCTCTTCATAAGAGCTCGGCATCCCCGCTCTCCATATTGCTGTCTTGTGATCACGACTACTTGTCAAGTTGAAGATGGTAAATGGCCCTTCAGTCTTTGCTGAGAGACACTATCTGTTTAATTAATGGCCCATAAAATGATTTAGGGAAAAGACAAGCCTGCAATTTCTTCTTCCAAAGGAGAAAGACTATTCTGTCTAATTTACCATACTTCAAGCTTTTAAAAGGTTTTAGGAAATGTAAAATATCACTTGCCTAGAATTATAGAAGCCACAAGAGGAAAGCAGAAGCTGAGAGGCCAAGAAAGAATATAGATATATTTTGAAGAGAAGAACTTCATCGGTTCCTTTC
>PITA01025809.1:0-23729 GCA_004023965.1 Spilogale gracilis
ACGAAACAACAGAGACTTTGGACACAGAAACAAACTGAGGGACTTGGAGGGAGGGGGGTGGAGGGATGGGAGAGCCTGGTGGTGGGTACTGGGGACACCTAAAGCGTGGAGCACTTTGTGTGGGGAATGGGGAATGAATCTTGGAACACTGGAAAAAAAAAATTTTAGTAACAATAAAAATAAATAAATAAATAAAAAATAAATGAAAGAATTTCTCAAAATGAGTCTACAGATGACCACCTTCATACATGGAATCAATCAACATGACAATTTATAGAATTCCTTCCATTTTAAGAAAATTCCAAGCCTGCTTTCTCTTTAAACCTACTATGAATGTTTTTGTTGCATGTCACGTACTTTGCATACATCAGCTCAAATCTGTGAGATTATCTGTATGTTTTTAAAAAATGGTTGTTTCTCATGTGTTTGCTGATCATAAGTGTTTCCAAATTATAATACAAAACAATAACTGTGGATAAATGTTTTATTTGATGAATTAAGCAAAGGTATCATGATATTCTTTTTAACATCACACTAGAGTACAATTTCATTTTTTATAAAGAAGATGATATTGTCAATGTCATCTTATATTTTTATTTGAGTATTACTATGGTACCTTTACTCCAAATTATAATGTCCTTGCCACAATCTTGTGCAGTACCTAAGTGATGATGACAATGTGAAGTGGTTTATTTGCCAAATTTAGAAAGAGTTCCTGGTATTTGGGAAATTTTAATCTTTCAAAACATTAAAGAAAATAAGTGCATTTGTATTATTACTCCAATCAGATAAACAAATGAGACTCAGTTATGTCTTCTTTCATATTTAGAAGAAAATCTGTTACTTCTATATCAGTTAAAGAGGAAAATAATCTATTTCTTCTATAAACTACCAAGGACATTCATGTGTGTGTTCATAATAATCCAGCTTCTGATCATAGGTGTGGGAGTTCCATTTCTATATCAAGAAGAAGCAGAAAAATTAGGTTTGACAATTGAAATGCACTAGGTACTCCATTCTGACACATTACACTGAGTAAAAAAATTCTACTGTGCTGGATTGAGAAATACTTTTTTAGTTTTAACTATTAATTCAAATCCTGCTTGAATAAAAATACCTTATTGGCTAATGTCATTTGTATATATTATCTCCCAGTTCGTAGCTTATCTCTTCATTCTTTTAACAGTGACTTTTGATGAGTAAGTTTGATGAGGGCCAAGTTATCTAATTTTATTTTATGAATCACACTGTCAATGTCATATCTAAGAACTAACCCATAGTCATAGAGATTTTCTATGTTTTCTTCTAGAAAGTTATAAAGTTTTAAATTTTGCATGTGTCTCTCATCCATTTTGAGTTAACTTTTATGTTAGGTATGAAATATGAGGCAGGGTTCATTTTTTTCATATGGATGTCCAGTTGTTCTTGCACTATTGGGGGAAACAACTACTTCTCCATTGAATTGCCTTTGTCCTGTGCATCTTATAGATTTCACTTTGAATGAGATTTTTCTTCCATTCTAAAATTGGTTTTACTAGTACATAAAAAATTACAGATCTTATATCTGATAATTTTGTTGAACTATTATTTCCAAAAGATTTTTTCACCTGTTTCTGTGAATTTTGTAGGAAAATACTTATGTAGAATTTAATTATGATAACCTTTTCCTTTTGAATATTGATGCCCTCGTTCACTTTCCTTTACTTATTATATTGGCTAGGGCATCTAGCTAAATAGAAGGGGAGATTATAGGAATCACTAATTTATTCTTGAATTTGATGACTTACTTCACATAGTTCACATTTTCTGGTTTGTCAGATTTCTGTTAGATACAATTTATAAGGTAATAGATTTTTGGTTTGCTTAGAGTTGTAATAATGTTTTGGCATTATATTTACTCATCCAGTAATAGATTTTCTCATGATGAACTTCCTTTTTTAATCTTTTGAATGAATCTAACTTATTCAAGATGTATTAATTTTTAATACACTATTTAATTTTAAAATATTTTATATTCAGTTTTTACATCAATATTCATTAGTGATATAGGCACTTAACTTTCATATATAAGTATGCTAATTTCCTGTAATGAATTGAGAGATTTTCATCTTCCTATTACTGTTTTTCTTGTTTTTCTTGTTTTAACCTTAGTCACACTATTGACTGAAGTTCTTTTTCAGGAGGATCTAATGTTTGTCATTTCGTTTTTTGTTTTTTTAAAAAAAATATTTTCACTTAAAATTTGTGGCATAACATACACAAATATGTACAAGTTTAAGAATCATCTTAAAGCAGGGTGCCTGGGTGCCTCAGTCATTAAACATCTGTGTTTGGCTCAGGTCATGGTCCTGGGATCGAGTCCCACATGGAGCTCCCTGCCCAGGGGGAAGCCTGCTTCTCCCTCTACCACTCCCCTTTGTACTCCCTCTCTCACTGTCTCTCTCTTGGTCAAAAAAATAAAATCTAAAACAAAAAAATCATTTTAAAGCAATTACTTATGGAACAACTAGGTCAAGGGAAAGAACATTTCCATATTCCTAAGTTCCTGCTAACCAATATTCATTTCTTCCTTCTCTCATCTTTCTTCTCAAGGTAAAGGTAGTCTCCATTCTGACTTTGTGACTACTAATTTTATTTAATTTCCTTTAGACTTTTTCTATTAGAGATGCTTATGTACGCAATACATTATATCTGTCTTTGAAATGAATATAAATGAAATATACTGTATATATTGTCTTGTGTCATTTCCTTTAAGTCATCATTTTCATGAGAACCGTTCACATGTATAACTGTACTTCATTCATTTTCATCACTATATGACTGGTTGTATGAATATATAGCACTTTATAGATTCATTCTGCTCTTGATACATATTTAAGATTAATTCAGTTTTGGGGTACAGTAGTTGTGAACTATTTTTACCTACAGGCTTTTGAAAACAATACCTTTTTTTTCATGTATCTTGGTAAATGTATGCAAGAGTTCCTCTAAGATACACACATATGTCCTATAAGTGAAATAGCTGGTTTGTAAAAAATGCAAATCTTCCAACTTACTGAATAATGCCCAATTATTTTCCAAAACCTACTATATCAATATATATTCACACCAGCAGATTTCCCATTGCCAACATCCTTAACAAAACGTGGCTTTTGAGACTCTTTCTTTTTTCCAATCATGCAGATATGTACTGTTACCTGATTTTAATTCTCTGTACATGATCATTCATGCTGCTAAGGCCTTTTTTATATGTTTAGTTGTCCATATCTCCTAGAGAGATCAAAGATATGCCACACATTAGCTTTCTATTTCCGTAGTAAAGAAAAAAACAGCATAAACTTTGAACTTTAGGAAGTTTGATTTCAAATCCTGGCATTGATTTTTATCAAATGGAACTACATTTTTGTTTTCAATGAGGCTTTGGGGTAAAATAATGCTGAGGCGGAAAAAAAGACACAAAAGAGTGCATTCTGTATGGTTCTATTTTTATGATGCTTGAATGCATCAAATATATGACCTTGAACTAATCATGTTAATTCGCTGGGCCTAATTACTTTCATTTGAAGTGGAACTAATAACCACTGCAGGTGTTATTTTGGGAATTCAGGTGTATAAGGTATATAATAGCATCAAACACAAAACCCAACCATATTAGAAGATGAATTAATGCCCTCTATATCCTTTGCTTTATTTTTCTGTTGCTTTACATGACTAATATCAGACTTTTGTGTAGTTAATGTCTGTTATTTCTTGTTATCTGCATGACACAGATATGAAAGCAGACTTCATTTAAATGTTATTATTTTATATGTATTTTTTAAACTGCAGGTTGGTTTTGTACAAGGAAACATTTTTGAAAACATAATGTCTCTTGGTATTATTTATATACCTGAAGAAATACAATTTTACATTGAAGGTACAAATTCATAATTTTTTAATAAGATGTTTATATTGTGGTTTCTTGGTATTATGCAAAACTAGGCCAAATCAATCATTCAACTGTCTTCCCCTTCTGTTTATACACAAATTCCCATCAACATTCTAATTTTCCTGGTTTTAGGTCAGTGTGCTGTGATTTATGAATATTCCTAGATTCCTGCTTATTCCAATTAAACATACATACACTCATATGATCAAGAAAGCTTAAGAAAAAACTAATAAATCTGAAAGCTGGAGATATCCTCTTTTCTTTCTTCATTTCATCTGTGTGAATTACAAACCAAACCTGGCTAGCTGCTTTGGAACTTTGTCCTAGTAGTGATGGAAAATATCTTTGGGGAACAAGAAGCATCAAATCATGTAAAGGCGCTTCTGAAGACCTGCATTCATTTTGAGATTCAGAGAATATTTTTTTAAAGGTAAATGACACATAATTATTAAGCATTCATTGTTTGGTCAAGTGTATAAATCATTTTTTTTGAATTATAAATTGTATAATGGAATACAGAGTGCTTATTTTGAATTCCAGCTTCAGAAAATCATTTTTACTGTGTTGTAAAGAACTCAGAAACAAATATGGCTGTGTCCAATCTAATGGAAAACTGAAGCTATATTCCCTATCTTTAAAGAAAAAAGTGTTCTAATCAATAAAACTAGTCCGTGTCACTAAAACTAATTTCAAAATAACTCGTGTTTTTTTTTTAAGATTTTATTTATTTATTTAAGAAAGGGAGAGAGGGGGAAAAAAAAAAAGAAAACATGAGTGGGAAGGGCAGAGGGACCAGCAGACTCCCCGCTGAGCAGGAAGTTTGATCCCAGGACCCCAAGATCATGACCTGAGCCAAAGTCAGACACTTAGCCAGGCATCCCATAGTAATTCAAATTCTTTACCATTATCTTCTGAATTCTAAGACATGGCTGCAGCAATACTATTCTTTCATCCTTTCCTCTCTTTCCCTCCAAAGCCCTTTTTTTTTTTTTTAAGAAAAAAAAAAGGGTGGGTCAGGGGAGGAATAGAGAGTCAAGGAGACTCCCTGCTGAGCAGGGAGCTCAACACAGGGCTAGATCACAGGACTCTGAGATCATGCATGACCTGAACCTAAATCAGCCACTTAACCAACTGAGCCACCCAGTGCCCCACTCCCAATCTTTGACTAAAATTAGGTAAGTCATAAGACTGAGTGCAATGATATTGGGTAAGAACTCACTTTTATGTATCCAAAATAATGAGGCAGAATTTCCTGTGCTTCATAAAATGGCTCTAAAGATATCTCAAAGAGAGACAGAAAGTACCCTAAATCATAATGTATTTGCATTTATATTTTTTGGAGGCATTAAAACCCTAGTTCAAATCTAGATTTTAAGGTATATGTATCAATAGGACACACAGTTGTTTTTTGTAGGCTAATAATAAACTGTGACCTTAAAGGTGATCATTATGCAATGGGCTTAGCAGGATATTAAAGTACTAGGGATACAGAAAACATGCCATACATACTTCTGTTGACATTAATGTTAATTAAAACCAATTAATTACTTTGAAGTCATCAATTGCATATTTGCATTTGCAACTAAAGAAGAACTGGGGAAGTGAAATCAGACTATTTTAATAGAGAAGATAATAAAATAATGTAAATGAAATAGGTGCCTAATAATAAACCAAAACCAAGGAATTTCTTGTATTACAGTTACAGAAGAAAGCCAATAGAGACCATAAATACTCAGCCACATATGAGCTTAAAGTATCAATAGATCAAGAGCAACTTCTTATATCTGAACACAGAAGGTTTCTCTTCCAGACAGCAATTAAGCAATCACTGGTTTAAAAAAAAGAAAAAAGAAATCTTAGAAATTGATAGGTCAGGGAAATTCAAATCAAAACCACACTGAGACACCACCTCATACCATTCAGAATGGCCAAAATTAACAAGTCAGGAAACAAGTGTTGGAGAGGCTACGGAGAAAGGGAAACCCTCTTACACTGTTGGTGGGAATGCAAGTTGGTGCAGCTGCTTTGGAAAACAGTCTTAAAAAATTAAAAATAGAGCTACCCTATGAGCCTGCAATTGCACTACTGGGCATTTACCCCAAAGATACAGATGTAGTGAAAAGAAGGGCCATATGTACCCCAATGTTCATCGCAGCAATGGCCGCAATCGCCAAACTGTGGAAAGAGCCAAGGTGCCCTTCAGCTGATGAATGGATAAAGAAGATGTAGTACATATACACAATGGAATACTACACCTCCATCAGAAAGGATGAATATCCAACTTTTGTAGCAACATGGACTGGATTGGAAGAGATTATGCCGAGTGAAATAAGCCAAGTAGAAAAAGTCAAGTATCACATGGTTTCACTCACTTGTGGTGCATAAGGGATAATATAGAGGACAGTAGGAGAAGGAAAGTAAATGGGAAGTAGGGTAATTCAGGGAGAGAATGAAACATGAGAGACTTTGGACACAGAAACAAACTGAGGGACTTGGAGGAAGGGGGTGGGGGATGGGAGAGCCTGGTGGTGGGTACTGAGGGCACCTATTGCATGGAGCACTGGGTGTGGGGCATGGGCAATGAATCTTGGAACACTGAAAAAATAAAATAAATTTAAAGTAAAAAAAAAGAAATTGATAGGTGATTAGGAGAGATAAAAGGATTAACAGGTTTTAGAGGAGAGAAAATAAATGTGATCATTAGAGAAGGATAAGTTAAATATAGATGAGTAAATAGGGTTTTAATGAATCCATATGCCATAGATTTCCCACTAATTAGGAAATTAACAAAGTTGACCAGATAAAATGTGTGACATTTAGAAATAATCTTTCAAAATTAGTTCCAAAGTGTAAAGTTACTAGAGAAAATTTTTTCATTCAAAAATATATCTGTACCTCACTAGGGCAGGCTTCTCTCATTGGCTTGTGGTTCTCTTGTGACTGTCTCTAGAGCAGTGGTTTTCAAACTTTAATATGTATAATAATCCTGTTGATAGCGGGATAAACTGCAGCTCCTGAGCCTCACTCTCAAGTTCCTGATTCAGTGGGGCTGGGATAGGGCCAAGAATTGCCTTTCTAATGAGTTCCAGGTGATAGTAACATACTAGTCTTGGGACTAGGTTTTGCAAACCACAATTTTGGAGTCTTTGTAAACAAAGTGCATGCCCTCTGGGACAAGAGCACAAAGAACAGAGACCCCACAAAGCAAGGCTGAAGTCACAAAAATATAATAAAATTTCATAGCAGAATGGCAGAAACACCCCTTCCAAGGAGATTTTTCTCCAATGTCACCTTGCAGTTAGTCTCCAATTTACAAATGCCTTGCCTCTTGTGCAAAACACTTATGCAGAATTTAACTCATATGACTCTCTTGCTTCAACAATCTATAATGCTTTTTTTGGAATAATTAAAGATGATCTTGCTGTAATGCAGTCTTCCTACCATGTACGAAACACAACTAGGTTTACAGGTTGTCTGTGTCCTTTGTTTTCTCTCAAATCAGGCAGAGGCAAATGAGCTGTCAGCCAAAATATTTCTAACCTATCAAATTATTCCTTGAAAACCTAGATGTTTATAAAAGAAAAATAACAATTTTGGGAGGATAATTACTACTCTATAAATAAATATGAACATTTGCTTTTTCATTCTATTCTTACAATTTTATTAGTTATATTTTTATTGCTAATTTGGGAATAAAGGTAATCTGAAAACCTCTTCATGATACAAAGCATTCACTATGCATCAGAGAGGAAAAGTGCTAGTGTATTGAAGCTGAGAATGAGACAAGAAGAGTCAAGTTCCTAGTTCAGATACGTTTGTTCTAACTAAATGAATATATAACAGAATAGTTTCTGGCTACCTTATCAGTATTTGCCTTTGTTTCAGCCTATTTTAACTGAATTGAGCCCATGTTAGCACTATGCACTTAAAAAGATGGAGAAGACTCGGGTGAGTTGTAACACTGTGGGACCAGAAGTGGCACCAACTGCCCTTTCCCTATGCCTCTGTCCCCAGGGTAAAGCACTTAATTTGCCCAGCCATTCTCAGAATGAATAAGGCTGGGGACAGATCACATGCTAATGAGCACCCTTGGATTACAAATGGTTGCTTCAGGGAATCTCACAGGGATCTAATTAGATTTCAAAAAATAGTCGTTCTGTCCTCCCAGTGAGTCCTGAGTTCCAGAAGATTGGGCTCACTTATTTCCTATATCTGCACTCTCATAGGCCCAAAAGACTTTTGTTCATGAGAAACAGATTTTCTCATAAATGTTAAATCTGAACTGGGAGTTTCTCTTTCATTGCTTTTCTTTCATAGTTCATTTCCTCTTAAGAACCAGTGAGTGGATAATTAATGGCTCACCTACTTTATCTGTTTATATGATCCTTGAAGCCTGTCTTTCTTATTCATTTTAAAGCAAAAAGTATTTAATACCTAACTTGAACATATTCAACATTTATAATTCTCATTATCTAAAGGTTGATAACCACAAAAGATATTCTGTGGAAAAGTGCTTATAATAAACATGATCAAAGCCTCATAGTCTTCCCTTCTGTTTTCTAGTTTATGTCACCAAGATCAAATAATCACAGTCAGGACTGTGTTTTGTTTGTTTGTTTTTTAATTTAAATTCTGGTTAGTTAACATACAGTGTAATATTAGTTTCAGGTGTAGAATTTAGTGATTCATCACCTCCATACATCACCTCCATACCATTATCACAAATGCACTCCTTAATTCCCATCACCTATTTCACACACACACACACACACACACACACACACACACACACACACACCACCCTGTGGGGAGCCATCAAGGTCTCGAAGTCTGACAAGAGTCACTGTGGGGAAGATGGCAGTCTGAGCAAGGCTCCTGCCTCACGGGTATTCACTGACTCCTGTCTCAGTGAGAGGGTAGCAGTAGAAGCACAGCGCCTGCCATCGGAAAATAACCCCACTGGCCTGACGTGGTCACAGCGAGGAAAGGGCAGTCTGAGCCTCGCTCCTGCCAATGGTGCAAAACTGGTGTCTCCTTCTTTTTTACTAATTGGTCCTTATCCTAAAAGCAAAGCACATTACCTTGACAGGGCCTCAGGACACTCTAGGCCCAATGGAGACTACCTTACAGTCCTTAAGAGTGGACTTTTTGTACTGTCCCTTTAAATTTACTGCTGCTCTGTGGAGAAGATTGCCAAGGCTCTTGAATGGTTAAATAAAGGGCTTAATATAAGAAATAAAACTGTACTAACAAGAACATTGCCACGCACACGAAGGATCCATAAATAAAGAGTTCGGTATCCAGTCATAGAAAAGAGGCTTGGGCAAGCACTTCTACCTTTGCAAAACAAGGTATCTTTCTCTTTGATGCCAGACAAATTTCTGGCCATTGTTTTAATAATGTAGCCAAAATTATATATGTAACTAATTTAAGCCTTGCCATTGCTTTCTTGTCTGAAAGACTTGCTTAAAAAACACCATGTGATTAGTCTACCCTTTATCTTCCAGCGCCAAATGTAAGAAATCATAGAAAACCTTACTGATTAACATGTCCTTGCTTTGGTTGAAGGAGTTAACTCTAAATCGTAGGTATGTGCACCTGCAAAAACATGTTTCACTGATTAAAGCACTATGTTTCACAAAAGCACTGTGTTTCTCTAACAAAGACACTGTAGTCAAAAGTCATTCTCTGTAAAAGAATTTTCCTTTATGAGAATCTTTAACTTGTTACCTATAATAAAGACACTGAAAGCCCATAAGTCAGAGATGCCTGGCAGGTGTCATTTGCTGCCACCATCCTTCCTTCAGGGACTCCTGGTTCAGCCAGAACAGGACTCCAGCATTACCCTCTGCCTACCTCCCCTTTGGTAACCATCAGTTTATTTTCTAGAGTTAAGGGAGTTTCTTGGTTTACCTCTTTTTCCACCCTACCCCCATGTGCATTTGTTTTGCTTCTTAAATTCCACATATGGATGAAATTATATGGTATTTGTCTTTCTCTGATTATTTCACTTAGCATGATACTCTCTAGCTCCATCCACATTGTTGCAAATGTCAAGATTTTATTCTTTGATGTCTGTGTAATATTCCATTGTACATATATATACTACATCCTCTTTATCTGTTCAACAGTTGATGGACATTTGGGCTCTTTCCATAATTTGGCTTTTGTTGATAATGCTGCTATAAATATCAGAATGCACGTATCCCTTTAAATTAACATCTTTGCATTCTTTGGACAAATACCTAGTAGTGCTGGAAAAATGTCCCATTTTTCTTCTGCCCATTTTTTTTTAAGATTTTATTTATTTGACAGAGAGAAACACAACCAGAGAGGGAACACAAGCAGGGGGAGTGAGAGAGGGAGAAGCAGGCTTCCCACCAAGCAGGCAGCCCGATGTGGGACTCGATCCTGGGTCTCCGGGATCATGACTTGAGCTGAAGGCAGTCGCTTAACCAACTGAGCACCCAGGTGGCCCAATTTCTGCCCATTTTTAAACTGGATTGCTTGTTTTTTTGGTGGTTGTCAACTTACATAAATTCTTTTATATTTTAGATACTAACCTTTATAAGATACACCATTTGAAAATATCTTCGCCCATTTCATAGGTTGCCTTAGGTCTGTTGATTTCACAGTGCAGAAGCTTTTTTTTTTTAATGAAGTCCCAATAGTTTATTTGTGCTTTTGCTTCCCTTGCCTCAAAAGACATATCTACTAAGAATTTGCTACAACCAATGTCAAAGAAGTTATGGCCTGTGTTCTTATGTAGGATTTTAATTTCCTGTCTCACATTTAGGTCATTCATCCATTTTGAGTTTATTTTTGTGTATGAGGTAAAAAAGTGGTCCAGTCTGATTCTTTTGCATATTGTGGTCCAGTGTTCCCTACACCATTTGTCAAAGAGATTTTTTTTTCCATTGGATATTCTTTCCTGCTTTGCTGAGGATTAACTAACCATATAGTTGTGAGTTCATTTCTGAGTTTTCTATTCTGTTCTATTGATCTAGGTGTCTATTTTTTTTCTGCTACCACATCTCTTGATCACTACAGGTTTGTAATGTAACTTAAAATCCAGAATTATGATGCCTCCAGCTTTGCTATTATTTTTCAAGTTTGCTTTGACTATTTGGGGTATTCTGTGGTCTCATACAAATTTTATGATTGTTTGTTCTAGCTCTGTGAAAAATGCTGGTGGTATTTTGATAAGGATTTAATTAAATGTGTAGATTGCTTTGGGTAATATAGACATTTTAACAATATTTGTTCTTCCAATCCATGAGCATGAAATGTTTTCCATTTCTTTGGGTCTTCCTCAATTTCTTTCATATGTTTTCTACAGTTTTCAGCATACAGATCTTTACCTCTTTGGTTGGGTTTATTCTTAGGTATCTTATAGTTTTGGGTGCAATTGTAAATGGAATCAATTCCTTGATTTATTTTTCTGCGGCTTTATTGTTGGTGTAAAGAAATGCAACAGATTTCTGTATGTTGATTTTATATCCTGCGATGTTGCTGAATTCTTGTTTCAATTCCAACAATCATTTGGTGATGTCTTTCGAGTTTCCTATGTAGAGTATCATGTCATCTGTGAATAATAAAAGTCTGACTCCTTTCTTGCTGATCTAGATGCCTTTTATTTCATTTTGTTGTCTGATTTCTGTGGCTAGGACCTCCAGTACTATGTTCAATAACAGTGGTGACAGTGGATATCTCTGTCTTGTTCCTCACCATAAAGGAAAACCTGTTTTTCCCCATTGAGGATGATATTAGCTGTGGGGTTTTCATATATGGTTTTCATTATGTTGAGGTTTATTCCTTCATGTCCTACACTGTTGAATGGAGTTATATTTTGTCAAATATATTTTTCTCCATCTGTTGAAAGGATCATATGGTTTTTATCCTCTCTTTTATTAATGTGGTATATCATGTTGACTGATTTGCAAATATTAAACCATGACTGCAGCCCCAAGAATAAATCCCATTTGATTGTGGTGAATAATTTTTTTAATGTACTAAGAATTTTTGCATCCATATTCATCATGAGATCTTAGTCTGTGGTTCTCTTTTTTACTGGTGTCTTTATTTGATTTTGGTATCAGGGTAATGCTGATCTCATAGAATGAATTTGGAGGTTTTTCTTCCATTTCTATTTTTTGGAATAGTTTCAAAAGAATATGTATTAACTCTTCTTCAAATGTTTGGTAGAATTCATCTGTGAAGTCATCTGGCCCTAGACATTTGTGTGTTTGGAGATTTTTGTTTAGTGATTTAGTCTTTTCTGGCCTCTGGTCTGTTCAAGTTTTTCATTTCTTCCTATTTCTGTTTTGGTAGTTTATATGTTTCTAGAAATTAATCCATTTCTTCCAGATTGTTCAATTTTTTGGCATATAGTTATTCATAATTTTCTCTTATAACTTTGTATTTCTGTGGTGTTAGTTGTTATTTCTCCTCTCAGATTTGTGATTTCATTTATTTGAGTCCTTTTTCTTTTCTTTTTGATAAGTCTGGCTAGAGGTTTATCAATTTTATTATTATTTTTTTAAAGAACCAGTTCCTGGTTTCACTGATCTGTTCTATTGTTTTTTCCATTTCTATACCAATTATTTCTGCTCTAATCTTTATTAACTCACTTCTTCTGCTGACATTAGGCTTCATTTGTTGCTTTTTTTTTCTAGCTCTTTTAGGTGCAAGGCTAGGTTGTTTCTTTGAGATTTTTGTTGCTTCTTAAGGTAGGCCTGTGCTGTTATTTATTTCCCTCTTAGGATTGCTTTTGCTACATCCCAAAGGTTTTGGACTGTGATATTTTCATCATCAATTGTTGCCATGTATTTTTTGTATTCCTTCTTTGCTTTCCTGCTTGACCCATTCATTGTTTAGTAGCATGTTGTTTAACTTCCATGTATTTGTGATCTTCTCAATTTTTTTTCTTCTGGTTGACTTCAAGTATCATAACATTGTGGTCAGAAGACATGAATAGTTTGATTTCAGTCTTTTTCCTTCTTGAAGCCTGATTAATGACCTAGCATGCGATCTATTCTAGGGAATGCCCCATGAATCACAGTCAGAATTTTGAAAGACATTCTTTGCAACACATCTTCAGAATGAATACATTTCAAATATATTATGAGCAGAATGAAGTGTATTTCTTACTCTCTGCCAAATTTCCTTTTCTAGAATCTCTTGCCATATATTTTGATTATTCTTATTACATATTTTTATTAAATTATCTCATAAAATTGTGAACAGCCAACAGACTACTTTGAGTATATATATTTCTTATTTTATAGTATATTTTGTTCTCAAATTAATTGAATTAAATTCCCTTTTAATTATTTAGCTTGAAGGTGAGTCAAAATCCTGATATTGATACAGCAGTTCCTTTGAAAATTTTAGCTAATAAATATTATTTATTGGTTACTTAGTGTATGCCAGACACCATGTCAAGTACTTGATATGTGTTACTTCACTTAACTCTCATAGTAACTTCATGAGCTAGATATTACTATGTACTCTATTTTAAAGATAATACCAAAGGAAGTAATTAACTTGCTCAAAGTTTCAAAACTCTTAATGACTGATCCATGATTCAAACCCAAATTATATTTATTCTGAAATGCATCTTTATATAAACACTACTGAGAGGTATTTTCAAGACTTTGAGGCTGTATGTATATTGTTGAAGTGAGTAGTTACCTCTGCAGTATAGAAGGCCTCTCACTCTCAAATATCTTTTCCATGAGTCTATGGTAATTTGAAAATTTATCTTTCAAAATGCATTTTTTAAGATCTTATTTATTTATTTGGGGGACAGAGAGAGAGAGCAACAGAGGAGTGAAGGGCAGAGGGAGAAGCAGACTCCTTACTGAGCAGGGAGCCCAATGAGGGACTTGATCCCAGAACTCTGGGATCATGACTTGAGCTGAAGGCAGACATTTAACCAACTGAGCCACCCAGGAGTCCATCAAAATGTTTTTTTGATTATATCTTTTCCCTTATTTTATGCCTATTAGAGGCAATAAGTTACATCTTATATGTTAGTCTATTCTCTATTTTCACCTAACTCTCTTCCTTTCCTCTTATGGATTTTTTCCTCCTTTAAGCAAGATTCTAGCTGGACTTTTGTTTCCACCTTTCCTGGATTTCCTCTTCTTAGATCAGGAGCTGAAATACTCTTCACATGAGGCCTCTCAGCAGAGAACTAAGCCCTGAGAAGGTGGGTCTCTAGACCTGTAGCCAACGCTTACCTAGAACAGCTCTGCCTTTACCTGCTTCAGGTATTAAGTAATAGTATCTGGCATACTAAATTTTACCCCTTCTCCTACCTCCTTGTCTCTGTTTAAATGGCTGGAGGTAACTTTGTGTTACTTTGTTCCAAACTTGGAATCTTCTAGAGTGACCAGAATTCATTGGCTGGGAAGTCCTTTGTACTGATGAACCATATAACAGAGCCTCTGGGCCTTTTCTCTGAAGTATTTTCTCCAGTGGTTTAGCTAATCATAATACTCATTTTCTTGTTGTCTCTTGAACCAAGAAAGATAGGTTCATACTCACAGGGTGACCAAAATTTATCTTGTAACGAGCTTCTACAAACTAATTTATAATAAAATCTAAGGTTTTATTAACATTCTTTTCCAGAAATGGCTTTCTTCAATATTATCATTTCACATTACTGCTTTCCCCTTGAAATTAAACTTTAGACAACTAATAATTTTCTTAATATCTGCTGTGGGTTATAATTTAACTTTTCTTTGAAAGGTAGACCTTATCATATTCATTTTTCAAGTAAAGAACTGGAAGTTCAGAGTTTAGATAATCTCCCCAAGGCAACACACACTTACAGACCTTTGATGAACAACCAGGACTGGATCGTAGTAATATTAGTTCCTATAAACTTTCTCCTAAATCGTGTTTAAAGTTGTTTCATAAATAATAACTTAAGATTTTGATCCCCAAACTTGCAAATTATTACTTAAAGATGTCTACAACTAACATAGGTTGTGTTTTAAGTGAAATAGATGATTGAATATAAAAGATTTAAACTGGAGAAATAATATTAACTGAAAGGAACCCCAAGAAAAATCATATAAATTACTAGATGACTAGTTAGCAAAACAAAAAACTGACCAAACACAAAGAAAAGAAAAACTTATAAGTCAGGGCAGAAAACACTTTATGACTTATCTTCTGACTCACTCTCAAGTAGGACCAAAGAAATCCCTTCTAACTTGATATGTATAAAAGGTACATGGTACTCATTCAAGAAAGGGAATTTTTGAAATCTTTAAAAACGAAATACTTTAAAATATGTAGAACAAAATAAATTGGAAAAGAAGTTGGCTAAGTTTCCTGTCTTTGAAAAAACTTTAGAAAAATAGATCTACATACATCTAAAAATAGAAAAAATGCTGCCATTTAATTAAAAATTTGGAAAATATATATGATAGCTAAATGAAAATCTAAGTAAAACATTTATTGAAAATTATTAGGAGATTAAAGTAAGAAATGTTTCTAAGGGTACATTATATCTTCATCATCCTTCACTCGGTAATGCATAATTATATCTTTGACAAACTTACTTTGCAATAAAGTAATTGCTAGTTCTTAGTGTCCTCAGACATTAGGTCTGCAATAATGCTTTGAAATGGTCCCATATACCCAACCATAGTTTAAATGGATTAAATTTGAATGTTTCAACATCTCTAAGATATTGACACCAATATGTATTTAGCATTTAGGAAACAGTTTCTAACTCTTATATAAAGATGAGGAAGACAAAATACTCCCATTCAAATGATGTAATTTTAAAAAGTCAAGTCATGTTGCAAATTTAGCAGGTAGCCTCCTGGATATCCACAGTACTTTTCATTAAAGGCTGGTGTCTGGAATTCCTTTTTACAGATGGTTTATGTGGTATGAGTTGTCTATATCTTGGTTATGTTATATCAGTTATGATTCTTAGGCTTTAACTAAAGCTTAAAAAAATTTATTTAGAAAGGGATATACAGAATTTAGATAACTGACAGAACAGATGTGAAAAGTAAATCAAACAATTTGCAGTTCAGAAAGACCAACTAACAAAGCAGATCTGTCAGGAACAGGCTTGTCTGGACATGACAGTCATCACTAGACTTTGATGCTTCTGCCACTGGACGTATTTCTGCTGCTGTCACCAGTGGATTATCCACTTAAGCTTCACCTCCTGGCAATGAGCTATGCTTGAGACTCATGCCTTAGCTCCCACAGGAAAAGCAGCAGGAAGGTTCTACTGTTCTGGATCCTGTAGTGAAAGGCAGGTCATTTCCTGTGTATCAGTCAGGACTTGGTCAGAAGAAGAGAAACCTCTCCAAGTGTTTCAATTGGAAGAAATTTAATAAAAAGAACTAACTAGGTGCTTATTAAATAATTAGAAAATCTTCCAGCCCTCAGATTTTTGCTAGCCTTAAAACATGCTGGATGTGGCTAATGCTTCTTAGGCCAAAAATTTTATGAGGCTATTTATTAGCAATAGCCACTTTCACATTTCAGCCCCCAAATGTATGATTTGAAGTGGAATGTTTGAAGATTGCTCTAAAACTTCATGTTGTATGAAGGCTGTGAATTTGCCTGCTGCTGTTAGAGGAAAGATAACGACTTTGCTTCATGTCTGCCTTCCAAGATTTTGTGTGAATGCCTGACTGGCAGAGTATAAATACAACTCTGCTGTCAAAAAAGTCCAAAATGTAGTTCCCAAGTTTTCTCTGATTCTACGATGGGAATAAAAGGGGGTGAGTGTATTGTTGAGTGTCAACCTATAGTTCTGTTTCTTCACAGAGACTAGATATATAGATATAGATAGAATCATCTCCAAATAGAACGACAGATTCCACACTGGAGCAGAAGACCCCAGAAAACACACATCACAATGTAATCTTCATCTAATGTGTATTTTCTAAACAGATGATAGTCAAAATCCAAAAACTGTTGATTTTTTAAGTTACCAGTTAACTTCTCTATTTAACAATTTTCAGACATAATATTCTGGCACATATAAGTATTAATTTCTACTAATATGATTGCTATGTACCAGTATAACTAGGGAACACAATAGTGAAAAATATAAACATACCCACTCTCTCTTGTTCTCTTCTATCCATTATACACAAAGACTGCTCTTAGATCTTTGGCTGTGCCTTCAAATACTGTTCTTATATTTGTTACATTTTGGATATGTGGTCTGCCAGGGATAAGCTATTTATTTCATGGCTTCCCTAAGGCAATACAACTTGAATTATTTTAAACTCACTTTAGACTATACAGGAATTGGCTTTTCTTTGTTTGCAAGACTAACCATTTGAGACAACCACAGTTTTTCAGAAAACCATTCAGAATACACAGCTAATACAAGGGATCCTATTGCCTTAAACCTCCCTGTAAGTGCCTTGTGAAGTCTGAAAACTGTCTTATTCCAAATTTTCACCAAACCAGCACATAGTGAGGACTTAATAAATATCTGATGAATGAATGAGTCATTGAGAGTAGATTAGCTATAGTCAGGGCTTGATTGTTGGTGGATCTGTATTTATCATTTTCTGTGACATAACTCCAGATACAAAAACACACGATATAAATCCAAAAAAATTTTATGGAAAATGTCCTTTCAAATTTTTGCTTTTAGTAACTTCCTATTGTAAGTTAAATTATTTTGACTTATTTTTTCATAAGAGTATGAATTATTCCTTTTACTTCTGTCCCCACAAATGTTATTGTTACTTTGGCAACCACCTTCTATGATAAATTGTAAGCAGTGAAACTCAAATTACTCTTTGAATTATCTGATCTTTAATTTGAAGACCCAGGGAGACGCTTGTTATTTTAGAGTGAATCGTCTCCAAGATAAAATTCTCTGGTTTCCTCCCAGATTCTAAGACCAAAACAAATCATTAATTCAAAAATAAATGCAAAATAGAATTACAAATTTAAAAGAACATTTGGCTTGAATCTGAGTCAGTTTTATAATATAGATGATAACATATGATCCAAGACTTTTCCACTTCACTAATGCTGATTATTTTTTAAGTTATAATAAAGTAAATAACTTCCCCTAAGAGGTAATTTTATTTCCAAATAGACCAGCACTTAGAAAATCTGACCAATTACCAACTAGCCTTAACATGAAAAAAAAAAAAAGAAACTATATATTCCATAAAACTTTTGGTTGAATTGTTTAATAAAAATATTATAAATTTATCAGCAATAGAAATTGGACAATGAGAAAAACAATCAATAGTTATCAACAAATGAAGCAAATCAAGCCCCATAAAAATACCAGCAGGAAAGAAATTGCTAAGCCAAATCAAAATTCATGTGGAAATGCCAAGGGAAAAAAAAATATATATATATATAGTGTGTGTGTGTTACTTTAATAATCATGCTATCTTTTGATCTATGGAAATGGTATAATTCTCCAATTGCAACTTCTTTAACATTTCTCAGCAATGTTTGGTAGCTTTCAATGTATAAGTACTAAACATTTTTGTCAGATTTTGTCGCTATTTCATGTTTATTGATGTTACTGTAATTTTTTATTATTTTCAATTCTATTTCTAAATGCTTTTACCTATTTTATAGTAATGACACTAATTGTTGAATATTACCTGTACATCCTCCACACTTACTAAACTCCCTTATTGGTTCTAGGAGGTTTTTTTTATAGATTCCATAGAATTTCTACATAGATGATTATGTCCTCTTTGAATCCAGTTTTATTTACACTCTTTTACTTGTCTTACTGCAGTGGCTAGCACCATTTGTAGACTTTAAATACATGTGGTGAAAGCAGATATCTCTGTCTTGTTTCTAATCTTAGGGGAAAAATGATCTTTCATCATTAAGTAAGATGTTAGCTATGTGATTTTTTTATAGATATCCTTTATCATATTGAGGAAGTTCCTTCCTATTCCTATTTGCTGAGTTGTTGTTTTTTTGCTTTTGTTTTAGCTCAGAAATGGATATTCAGTTTGACAATTACTATCTCTGCATTTAATAAGATAACCATATTCTATTTGTAAGCTTTTTTCTTTTTTCTTTTTTAGTCTATTGCTATGGTAAATTACACTGGTTGATTTTCCAATGTGAACATAACCTTTTGTTCCTGGGTTAAATGTTATTTAGTAATGAAGTATTAGACCAAACACTAAAAAAAAGTGTTTTTCTCTGAAAATGCTGACACCAAAACAATAATAATTTTTGTAATTTAGTAACTTCAATGAAATGCTATTGCAATATGACTATCTTAGTCATTTGGGGCTGAAATAATATAACACCAGAGATGAGCTGGGTATGCCCACACAGAAATTTATTGCTCACAGTTTGGGAGGTTAGGAAGTCTAAGATCAAGTCATCAACACATTCAGTGTCTGGTAAGAGCCTCCATTTTTGGTTCATAGATAACTCCTGCTCATTGTGTCTTCACATGGCCAATGGGGTAAGGGAGCTCTTTGAGATTTCCTTTACAAAGGCACTAATCCACTAGTCTCATTCCTGAGAGCTCTGCCTTTATGACCTAATCATTTCCCAGAGGTCCCATCCCCAAATGCCATCACACTGGGGATTAGATTTCAACATATGAGATTTGGGGAGGACTCAAACTTTAAAGGTAGAGCAGTAACAATGGCAATCCTACAGCTTTATCCACGATGTATAATACCAAATATAATATGACCCAGCCTATAGGCTGGGAGAGAATTCTAACCTCCCTTAATTAACTATGCCCACAATCTCTCCTTTACTATCTTATCTACTTTAAGTTTACCTAAGAAGATAAATGAAAAAAAAAAAAGGAAAACAAAACTTTTGATTAATAACATTCAAATTTGCTTCCATGAAATAATATTTTTCTGATGTTGACAATGGCCTATTCAGTTAACTCAAAATATAAAGACATAAAATATATTCTTTAAATAGAAATTCTTGGCTAAAGAATCTAAATGCTTAGGCTAACCGTTTCATCAATACTAAAAAAAAAAAAAAAAAAGGCAGACACATTTGCCCTCACTGTCTATGAATAACATCTCCTTTAGAGAGAAAAACCAGCATATACCATATATAGAAGGGGAGGTTATGGGAGTTAAAAATAACATATGTGGGATCATACAATGTTGTAACCTTTAACTCCCAAATAATTATGGTTTAGCAATACTAATACAGCTTTATACAAGGAATATCTACAGAGAACTAGCTGTTTTAAGATTGAACGCGATTCCCTTCTGAACAGGAGAAAAGAAGACAGACAACTTCTTTTTATGGAAGGGATACAATGGTAAAAAATAGATGACACTCATGCAAATCATCTTATCAAGGCTGCAGTGGAAACTAATAATACTGAGACATCGTCTTTACTTCCCCATTGCTTCTTCTCCTGATTACTTTTCCTTAAAATGGAAGGGAGCCCTTACCAGTTATGTAAGCCAGCATCTGGTCCTGCATACGACCCTTTTCAGGCATCTTCACCCAGGTTCCATGATGCTAAATGGCAGTGTTAAGTGAACAAGAACTCTCAACTTCTCCATTCATTCAGCAGCCTCTGGGAAGCCAATTAGGAAAAGCCACTTTTAGGGAGGATCTGACCAAATATGCTTATTAGAAAGAGAAAGGGAAAAACATATAAGCAGAGAAGGAAATGGTTGTGAGTAGTTGAAACAGGGTGATAAGATCTCTCTTCTGTTCATACTTCCTATGAATTGGGAGCCTCAATGCATAAAGTCACCCCACACCTAAGAAACATCACTGTGAATAGGACACAGGAAAGCTAGCTCATTTGGGAGTGTGGACACAATGCTGTTAATCACGCCTCCCTTTTCTGGACTTGGAGGTAAAATTTTCAGTTTGCCTTTTCTTTGATGCTGATGCTGTCTTATTAAGAAAACAATTGAGTGTCAGCGTGGTCCCATGTCTTTGGGAGAGAAGGGAGAGTAGTAGTGTGAATAGTACATCCCCTCATAGGCACCAGAGCAACAGTTTGGTTTAAAAGTGGAAATTACTCATAAAAGAATCTCAATTATTTTCTTTGCAATGTGTAAGGGGGTAAAATAAAAATTGGAAGCCTTGGGTTTGATTCATATATATATGTGAGTTTGCTGAAATCACTTGGTAAGGGAGGCTAGATAATACTGTGTTTGTAGGGAGGACTGAGGACCTCCCTTGGAAAGAACTTATCCACGAGGGAAAAAGTAACTGAGCTAGGAAGAAGACTGAACTTATTTGCCAAAGGTGAAAAACAGTTATAAAGTCATGCCTCGCTATGGCACAGGAAGTTGCCTCACGTGACCTCAAGGGATTTATTTCTGAATCCAGTTAGAGAGCAAAGATGCTGTGAGTGAAAAGGAAACAGACCTCCATTAAAAACACTCTTAGGTATCATATTGCCAACAACCATGCCAGAGTTAGCCTACTGACAGAATGTGGTGAAACCCAGGAAAGAGCATGATACTGGCTGAGGAACTCAGAGAACCCAGGTCCCACATGGAGCCTCAGAGATGAACGGTAAAGATGGGAGACTTAAGAATGTCAGCTCTAAGCAAGATGAATTTTTTTTTAAATTCTTTATTATAAAAATAGAGAAGGTAGGACCTCTGACTATAGACACAAGTAGGTGGGAAGCATGACAGTGGGCATCTATGGAAATCCTCCTCTGCTTGCTTCCATTTCCTAGGGAAGATTAGAAATGAGGTCATCATCTGAGAGGGAGTTGTCATGCTGAAGGAGTAAGGAGAGATGAGAAAGTAGGCAATAGTCACTTAGGAGAAAAGGAGACTGAATTTATCAGGAAAACATACATCAGGAAAATGTAGTCTGATTTATGGGTAACACTAAGGGCCCACTTGAGGTTAGTGACCATAAAGGGGAGTCAACCTACTAACAGGTTGTGAGTCTATTTCCACCAACTCTGGGCTCCTTTGTACTCTTGCTGACGAAAGTTGAAGGAAAGGGAAGAGGTGGTTCCAGAAGTACACAGAGCTTAGGAACCTCTCTTCACAACTAGTAGGATCTCAGCATAGGGAACCCTGTTTGCAGACATCAATTCAGCACCTCCAGAATATCATGGCCAGTCTCTGCAATTCTCTTGGTTGGTCTCAATATGACTATTAACTTCTCCAGCTCTCATGTCCAAGTTCTAAGTAAGGGGAAGGAAAAATGCACATGGTAAAAATGTCTGTTTACCAATAAGTATAAAGAAAAATACTTAATGAAAGAGTCCTTAGATTAAATAAGTGGACTGCAAGGAAAGAGTAAGCAGACTTGAGGAGAAGCCTCTCTGATACTGAGTTTCCAAGAATCTCACCAAGGACAAGAAAATCTTCTATGGCTCCCCATTCATTAGCAGTTGCTCCTAACACATATAACAGAGAGACTAATACTCAGGGCCAATAGTCTCAACCAACAGAGTTACCAGGATTTATCAGGATGGAAAGAGAGACAGCCAACTAGAACAACTAACAGGGAAAAAGGCACAGGAGAGTCACTGAGCTTCCCTCCTTCCACGTGGATCATGAATGCTGTGGACACAGAACATGTTAGGTCTAGGTTTTTTTTTCTGGTGTACTTGGAAGCAAGGTGACTAGGACTTTCAGGGACAGGCTGGCAAAGTGTGTGGTAAGGGGAGAATAAACACTATAAGTGCTTATTGTTCTTGTCATGAAGTAGAGTCTCACTCAAATTTGTGAGTTACTTGAAAACCTGTGAGCAACCCCATGGAGATAAAGACAGAAACTAGAATAGAAAAGATAAAAAATACAGCAGAAATCAAATTTATTCTCTTATGATTGCATGCAACCCCAGCTAAATTTTGAGGATATGGTGAAGGAATTTAACACACAAAGAAGATAGTGGGTTCTCTAATCCACTATAACAGCAGTAACACCTTAGGCAATAAGGGGGAAATTTGCCATAAACACACCATTTGGAGAAAATTCAAAAGAACATGAAATCTATGGATAAAAGGGAACATGGGTAATGAAATAAAAGAAAGAGATGAGAAGTGAGATTGTAGACACACCAAAAAAGAAAGGAAATGTGGTTTTTTAAAATATTTTTTCCATAACCCAGCAACCTTATCCCTCCCCCCTACCTCCAGCAACCCTCAGTTTGTCTCCTGAGACTAAGAGTCTCTTATGGTTTGTCTCTTCACTGGTCCCATCTTGTTTCATAAAAAAAGAAAAAAAATGTGGTTTTTAAAGGAGTAAACAAAAGATAGAATTTAACTACATGATTCATACAATTGCTGCTTTTAAAGCCCCAAAGGAGGGAAATCAAAGAATACAGAAATATGTCAGGCAAATGCTGAGAAAAACAAAACCCAAGTTACCACGGGAATGTCAGGTAAGTTCAAACTCAAGTGTTAAATGAGGGGAAAAAAAAGACATTGAAAATGATTTTTTTTTAAAAAAAAGAGCAATTCATAATGACAATGTAGCACTCAGACATATTGGGGACAAAAGGAAAAAAATACCATTGTAAATGTCAAAGTAAATTTCAGAATATTGGGAGACAATAACTCTCCCTTATTAGCCTGTAGCAAATCAAGTAGGAAAAGATTTTTTTTTTTTCTTTGTGATGCTATATTTATTTTTTTTTTTAATTGTTACTAAATTTTTTTTTCCAGTGTTTCAAGATTAATTCCCCATTCCCCACACCCAGTGCTCCCCGCTTTAGGTGTCCCCCGTACCCACCACCAGGCTCTTCCATCCCTCCACCCCCCTCCCTCCAAGTCCCTCAGTTTGTTTCTGTGTTCAAAGTCTCTGTTGTTTCGTTTCCCTCTCTAGAT
>PITA01025810.1:8711-23826 GCA_004023965.1 Spilogale gracilis
GGGGGGGGGGGGGGGGGGGGGGGGGGCGTCCCTGTTCATTTGCATGGAGGTTTGGATAGAGCAGTAGACAGTGGCTTTCCCTCTTCCTTCTGTCTCCTCTCCGCCAGTCTACAACCCAAATCTAGTTAGCTCTTCTTTTAAATTGTGAGTGGTAGCAGATGTGTTCCTCCTTGGCTCATCCAACTTAGGCTTCTCCCGCCCCGGAGCCCGTCACCAGTAGGCCGCAGTGTGTCCCCCTGTGCAGGTGTCAGCACACTGAACACACTGGGAGATGTTACAGCCCTCTGCAATCCTTTGGTTACATCGGGGAGCAGGTCTTAGTTGGGGGTACACGTGTGTCTTTAACAACTCCCCGAGACCCTCTTCACAAAAGAAAGGACCCTTGAATCCAGCTAGAATATAAGCAGGGTTTTCTTTTCATTCTTTTCATATCCTGGGGACGAGCAGGCGCTCAGTAAGTACTGGCTGAGTGAAATGAGTCGTGAGTGCATACACGTAGCTCAGTTCCCCGTTTTGCGGTGCAGGGGAACGGTGACCTGCACGGAAGCAGGTGGTCAGGTGGTGGCCCCACGGAGACCGCGGCCCGCCGTCAGGTGTGACCCAAGCCCTTCGCACCAAGTGCTGCCTGCTGGGGAGCAGCAGGTCCTTACCTCACGCGCCGCACAGAGGCCGCTTACCCCCCAGGCTGACTTCTCGTTCTGAACTTTGCTTTATTCTTTAAGAGTGTGTCTCTGTTAAGCCCCCAAAAGGTGGTAATGCTTGTATGAGCTCCCTGAACCTTGTGCTGGGAGGTTAAACCCCCTCCGAGCCCTCCTTCCAGTACCCTCAGTAAAATCTCATCTCTATTCAAGCTTTTTTTTCCCCCCCAAAATATAATTATCTCCAAAAACAGCGACCAAAAAACTTCAGAAAGAACTTCAGGAGTTCAGTGAGATCTTAGATATTGCTTTTTGGGAAAGGAAATTAGTGGTAACTCAGTAGCTATTTAAATTCCTGGGGAACACTGGCCTGAGAGCATTACTGCACCTGCTTTGGGATCATGAAATCACTGGGTTTCAACACGGCGGGGCAGCTGCCGTGTTGGGGCACCCCACATGGTAGGAGGCACGCAGGGGTTGGGAAGGGAAGTCACTCGAACCTTTGTGTCCTCTCCACAGATCAACCGTGGGCGCCCTGCTGGCCTCCGAGGTAACCTGTTCTGATGGCTCCCGTGACGAGTCCCATCGCGCTGTCTCTGTGCTTCTCTCCCTTTGGTGCCTTTTCTTTCTGGCCCACAGTGATTTGTAAAACCACAGACATGGCTTATGAAACCCAATGGAGCAATCTTGGTTTACTCCTTGGTGATCACGCAGAGGGATGAATGAAAGGATGAGCCGCCCAGTGAGCAGGGACAGTGTTGTGACATCACAGCCCCCCTGCTCCTGCGTGGGGGGTGGGGGCCACCGGGGAAGGGGACGTGGGGCGGGGGTGGTCCTCGGGCTGCCCGTTTCCATACTGCCCGGTTTCTCTTTGTTCTTAAAGCTGGGATGGAAATTCTATGATGCGGACGACTATCACCCAGAGGAAAACAGAATGAAGATGAGGAAAGGGATCCCACTGAATGACCAGGTAACATCTGCTGTCTGTTTCCATGCGGCCACTCCAGCCAGGAGCCACAGGCAGGGCTCTTGGGGCACGTGGTGTAGGAGGGTTCCTGCCAGAGGGGACTCCTGCACCACACTCCAGAGCCAGGCACCTCGGGGCCCTGAACTCTCTGAACACACAGCTGGGAGAGATCCCACCCCGCCCCTGCTGGGCAGGGCCTGCCGAGACACTGTGTTGCCGGCTTTTAACCTGCAGGATATAATTCCCAAGATCCGGCCGTCCTCCTCCTCCCCACGCCTTTCAGCTGCCACCAGCACCCCACAAGCACCTAGAGCCAGAAGACCATGACTGATTTCACTCCAGCCCTCTGGAAGTGTCCCATCCATCTCAGGGTCAGGACCACACACCCAAACACCTCAGCATGCTCTGCTCCATTCTCTTTGGGTGCTGTGCCCTCCCTCCCTCTCTCCACCAGAGCCACCCTGGCCCCGTCAATCACTCCTGCTGCCCCGCTCCTCCCCACAGGGCCTTTGCATCTGCTGTTCCCACTGTCTGAAATGCACCCTGCTCCTACCCACAGCTCAGCAACCATGCCACTTCAGGGAAGCCCTCCTGGGCCTACTGAAGTCAAACCCCCTGTGATAAGCTCTCATAGCACCACAGCCTGCATGGCCCGGGCCCAGCTGCAAGCTGGCATTTGATGGTGTGAGAATGTGATGAATATTTATCTCTGCAACTAGATGTTACTTCTGAAAGGGCAAGAACTGTGCCTTGCTGTTGACCATTATATACCCCCAGGGCGGGCTGCACAGTAAACGTTGGAAGATACCTGTGACTCAGTTGTGAGTGAAGGAATGAATAGCACCTCATTCCTTATGCACCTCCTGAGGCCATTCCCCAAGGGTCCCTCCCAAAGCAGAGGGGCAGACTGGACTCGCTGCGGCCCAGGAGCAATGTGAGGGCCGGGGCCCCAGCCAGGCTCACGGGCCGGGGTGTCCAAAGGGCAGGAACAGAGTGGAAGTGGCCAAAGACCAACGCTGTGGTTTCCATTCTCAGTGACCCTGGCCCCAGCTGTCCTGCACTAGCTCACTCTCTTCCCCTTGTCTGGCCTCGAGGGACTGGAGTCCCCCCCCACCACCAGGTCTAGTTCTAGGGAGAGTGAGTGTACACTCGTCTCTGTTTCAGGGAGTAGGGCTTGAGCTGGCCAAGATTCAGACTTTGAACCATCAAGGTTAAGTTTGCAACATCTACCTTTAGAAGCTAGGAGGAGGGAACCATAAAAGAGATACAGAATAATAACCGGAGCATAATAATGACATTATGGTAGAGATAAAGACACAGTGCGGATAACCTATCTCCGCCATTAAGCTTGTGTGGCCTCTGGCAAATGGCTTGATCTCTCTGTGCCTCCTTTTCCTCCTGTGAAGTAGGGGTGGTAACGGGGCCCATTTCATTGGGTGCTTGGGAGGATTAAATGAGATACTACCAAAAAAATATGCACAGTGAAGTACCCGAAGCATTCAGTGTATACGACTTACTATTGTCACTAACGTATCTATGTGTAACATAAACCATCTACCGAGTTTGTGGAATGTGACTGTGCCGGGGTGATCTGTCTCTTTGGTGAGTGCAAATAAAAGTTAATGAACCAGGTAAAGCAACCCAAATGGCTGGGTTTTTAGAATGGCATTTAAACATCCTCCTGTTCACAAGCATGGCTTATTAAGTGGGCAGTCTGGACGGGGGGAGAGGGTAGAGTTCAGAAGAGGAATTTATTGTATGGAAGGAAAGGTTATCGGTTACTGGAAAAACATAATGAGTTACTAAATATATTTAGGAGAAACTGTCCAAGTTAGCCAGACTTTGGACTTTCTCTCTTCCAGGGAGAGAAAGAGCTAGAATGGCAGATGGTGGACATTCTTGAGAACTCAGCTAAGAGTGAAGGTGTGGTCACATCTGGGCTGGCACCAGGGGTCCCTCTAGCAACCAACCAGAAACCCCCCTCCCCCTCCCCACGATACCGGGAGGAGGACCCCCCCCCCCCCAGTGAAAAGTCTGAGGCAGAGGTACCGCCTCCTCCGGGGAGGTTTGAGAACCTGTGCTCAATATTCCAAGGGTCCCTTCAGGCTGTTTAAATGTAAATGAATACAAAATAAACCGTACACCCCAGTTCTCGGGTTACAGGGCCCAGTGTTCAGTGGCCACACGGGGCCTGTCCGTGGCTGCCACCCAGATGGCACAGAGAACACTTCCATCTCGACAGGAAGCTGTGGCGGACAGCGCTGGCCAAGGCTGACAGGCCGCCCAGGCTGAGGGGATGTTGTTAGTGTGATGATGAGGACGATAAAGTCAGTATGTTGTGTGCCCGCCCCAGCAGCCCGCAGTGACCCTGAAGCAGACTTCAAAGTCTGCTAAGTGAGGGGGGTTTTGTGAAAAATTCTCCTGATTATAAATGTAACACTCGCCCTGTATAGAAAGTTTGGAAAGTACTGGAAAATGTTTTTACAGAATACATCACTCTTGGTTTTATCTTTCAAAAATACCTACGAATTTTGGAGTTTTTCCCCCTCTTTTTGGGGATCTGTATTCTCTTTACATGTGTTCTTTCCTCTGTGGTCTCAGGTTCATTTCTCTACCAGGTAAACACGAGCTCCTGGCTGCTGCTCCGCCCGCCTCCCCCAGCAGTGCCGGGCCCTCTTGGGCTCCTGAGCTGTTCCTCTGTGCTCCAGCTCCCCTTCTCCCCTTCACCATCCCCTTCCAGAAGACACTTCATGTCTCTAGATTAGTTTCCTTCACATCACCAAAACCGCAGGCCCAGGGATGTTTCTCTGTCCTCTTGATGTTCTGACTGAATTCTTGCTAGAATATTTGTTGTGCCCACTACCTCCAAGCACTGGGCTGGGCAGGGGACACCATCAGGAAGGAGATGGCCTTGAATGACAGACCCAGCAGGCAGAGGTGCTCATTTGGGTTATGCTCTTTCCTCTTCTCTTTCCCCTAAGATTTTCTGTGTGTTTGACTTTCATAATTTATCCTGTCATCTGTAGTAACTACTCACAGAGTTGAGTGAATTTGCTCTAGTATCTCCTTCTTGTCCTAATTTCTGCTTTTGTGAGGGAATCTCAATCATTCCATTTTGTCACAAATGTGAACACAAAATTTGGAGCTCATGCCTCCCAAGTCCTAATACCCTTACAGTAAAGCCCAACCTTTCTTAGCAGGTCACTCAAGTTCTTGACCACCCAGTGGAGGTTTCTCCTGACCTTCCTCACTGCCAACTCCCACACCTCCTGTTCACCAGGGCTAGGAAGCATCTGATTCACACATTTACTCAAGAGTCTCTGGACACCATCTTTAACACTCCCTGTCTTGGACTGTGCCCTTCCCTCTATTTAGAAATGTACAACTAGGGGCGCCTGGGTGGCTCAGTGGGTTCAGCCTCTGCCTTCAGCTCAGGTCATGATCTCAGGGTCCTGGGATCGAGTCCCGCATTGGCTCTCTGCTCAGCAGGGAGCCTGCTTCCTCTGCTCTCTCTCTGCCTGCCTCTCTGCCTGCTTGTGATCTCTCTCTCTGTCAAATAAATAAATAAAATCTTAAAAAAAAAAAAAAAAGAAATGTACAAAAGTACTGTCAACCAAAACTTATGGGATGCCTTTTAAACATTACTTGGAAGGAAATCTATGGCTTCTGGAAGCATTTCCAGAAAAATAACAAGAGTGGCAAGTAATGAGCTAAGTGTTCAAGGAGAAAAAAAAAACAATAAACAAAAAGGGAGAATGTAGGGGAAAAAATAGAAATGAATGCTAAAACTCATGGAGTGTAAGTCAAGGAAGCTATGTAGGGGATGAGCAATGCTGTTTGAAAACAAAAATCAACAAATCTCTAACAAGACAGATCAAGAGTGGGGGAAAAGCACAATTAAGAGTAGGAATGAAAAGAGGGCTATGAACAAAGTGGTGATGTTTATAAATTTAAAGACTTAAATTGGACAATTTCTTAGGAAAATATAAATTACTGTGGGAAAATGGGCTTGGAGAGCAGTGATTAGTGGCAGAGACTCTTCTGCCTTTTCCCCCCAAATGGGAATAAGACCTTGCTGATGCTTCATCTGGCTTAAGAATCAGGAGGGTCCAGAGGTCTAACTGTATGTGTGGTCTCTTCCTGCTCTGTTACCAAAACCGAATCAAGAATAGAAAATTGAATCTGCAATCCGAGATCCCCCCTCAAAAAGGGCCCATGCCCAGATAGTTTTTCAGATGAGTTCTGGTCAGCGTGGACTGCTGTAACAAAATACCACAGACTGGGGCTTAACCAAGAGACACTGAGTTCTCACGGTTCCAGAGGCGGAAGTGCCAGACCAGGATGCCAGCGTGGTCTGGGTCTTGGGGAGGGTCCTCTCCCTGGCTTGCAGGGGGGAGAGGAGCGGTTACAGCACAGGAAGGCGAGCACACAGCAGCTCCTTGGTCTCTTTTTCAAAGGGCGCTAAGCCCATCATAATATTACTGTGCTTAACTGCCCAGAGACTTGACCCCAAAGCCTTGTCATGGCCTACTTCTCAAAACTGCTAAGATTTCTCTGGACTTTAACGCCCATGAACATGATTAACTGTGTTCCTGTACAAATAAACAATACCTGAGAGTCACTTTGTGTCTGCTTTAATTTCAGGACAGGATTCCATGGCTCTGCAACTTACATGACATTTTACTAAGGTAAGAGAGCATCAGGCCTTGGAGAAGCCAATGGGTAAAGAAAACTCATCAAAAAGTAGAGGCAAAAAATACATTCTTGAAATCACAACTGGCTGATGATAAGGGATCCCAGAAATGGAGTGCACCTCTGTCAAGTAAACAACAATGACTTAAATCAGCCAGAACCCATGTGTAATTTAGTTGGGTTCTAGAACCTTCTAGACAGCTCTGCAATATCACTGGGAATCTTGGTCAGCCACTTGGCTTCCTTTAAGCCTGTTTCTTCATTTGAAAATGGGGGTATAGTTCCTACTCACAGATTATTGTGAGAATTATAGAGATGGGGTATGGGGGCCACTCAGAATGGTATCAAAAACATTGTTAAGTGCTGGAAAGTTGGTAACCGATGTGACTGTTGACTGTTCTAGTCACATCTTTGTCTCCAGCTCTTCCCCTCAACTTCAAGTTGTGGCAACCAGGGAAGACCAGGGGTCATTTGTAAGTGAACAGATAACTGGTCACCAGAATTGGGAGTCCCAGATTGTCCTGCTCTGTATCATGCCGCTGAGAAAATGAGGTCCTCTCCACCCACCTGAGGAACTGACGCCTGGTAATCCTGGTTGGGATTCGGAGAAGGATAAAGAAAAGGCAGGGAATGACTTATGAATCTTGCTTTCTAAAATGAAGATGACATTTCATATTCTGTAAATCTAAAACCATCTGTGCCATATGCAATTAGAATATACTGCAGATTACAAATTCACTTTACTTTTTCACACTGCACGGACATAGCTGGCGACCCTGTGTTTGCACAGGCCTCAAGTTTAGGGTTTCAGGGTTCCAGGGTTTGAGAACTCCTACCCAACTGGGTCTTAACGACTAGATCAAATACACTGACCTGTGATGGAAGCCGAAGTGGAGATCCTCAGGTGAGCAGCGATCAGATGTGCAGACTCAGAATCAACAAGCTCTCATCCATGGCCTCTGGGAAGAGCCAGGAGGCCCAGTACTAAGTGCACTCCTGCTGATGCACTCCATCCACTGGGTCTCAAGTGTACATTGGCCGTAAATCAAAAGCAGAGACCTGCAGAAATCTCAGCTCTGAAACAAACATCCTATGTAGTCCCCAAGCCAGGCTTTTACCCTTTCCCTCTTGAGTCCCTTCCCAGCCAGTGGATGGCTGCCTCTCCTGACCACGGACAGGGGTGCACAGCAGCTGGGTGGGAGGGGGGCTCACCTACTTGGGCAGTCTCGGAGCACACTGGTTTCCCTTTGTGGTGCCTGCTCACGCTACCTCTATTTCTGGCTCAGGTTTTTTTCTTAGCACATCCCTTGGATGCTTCTCATATCTTGCTCCCTTTGACCACAGTCTGATATTCCCCTTTTCTCCTGCCACACCTACATTCGCAGGAGCAGAGCTGACACCAACCAGGCACTTCCTGCGGACTGGGCACGTTGGTCACCTTTTCCTCACAATGCTATGGACAGGTGCTCTAAGTAGCCCCATTTAAGAGATGATGAACTGATGCTCAGTTCACTAGTGGAGGGAAGATCTTTACCTTAAAGGCGGGACTGCCTGATACCGGGCCACCATTCTGTAATGCCTTCCACTTGCAGAGTAGGACTGGAGTCTTCAACCTAGAATCAACACCAGTTATTTCAAATGTCCTCATTCTGTAGTCCCACTCCCCCCTTTTTTAACAGAGATGTAACCTCTGGACAGCATGTGGTTCTAGCCTGTTCGGCTCTGAAGAAAGTATACAGAGACATCTTAATACGAGGAAAAGATGGTGCATCCCCCAAATGTGAGGAGACGGGGAAAGACAAAGAGCCAGCTGAAGTGGGGCTCCTCGTGGTCCATCTGAGTGGGTCATTTGAGGTCATCTCTGGACGTTTACTCCAAAGAAAAGGGCACTTCATGCCCCCTGAGTTACTGAAGTCCCAGTTCGATACTCTGGAGCCCCCATCAGCTCCAGAAAATTTCATCCAAATTAGTGTGGACAAAAATCTTTCAGAGATCATCACTACAATCATGAAAACTCTAAAATGAAAATGGCTTCAGATTGAGGGGTCCAGATCAATCAGGCAGACATCTCTATCCCCTCCCAAACTATGTTCTACTGCCTTTGCCAATACTATATTCTAAATTCTTAGGGTAAACAAACCCTAGTGTACTGAGCTATAGTTGTCTGGGTATATTTTTGGGGTGCTCTGGCATATGGGGAAGAGACAGGAGGGAACTTTGAAAGTAAAGCTTCAATAGAAATTGAAATTCTTGTGACCTACTCAGATGATCAGAGGGAATTCTATAATCAGTGCCGTAAACCACAACTTCATTTAGAACATCCCCGATCATGCCTCTATCTGAACAAATAAATGTAACTTGGCTGTTCTTGGCATCCTTTGGAAATTGGTCGCGGGAGCAGAAACGTGTACAAAACTGACCACTCACCAGCAAGTCACGTCACACCACACGCTTCCTAAACCTCTCTCCGTGGACCATCTCAAGATAAATAAAAAATACCTAGAGTTCACGGATACAGAAAACTGCAAAAGTGGAACTTGAGTGGATGAAGCGTGGGACTCACTGATCCAACCGTCCCCACTCATTTTACGGAGGCCTTTGTGAGACCAGGCTGGGGTTGGCCACCTGCCCCCCTGCCACAAAAGCCGGCAGCAGTGGGCTCTACGAGGAACACCAGAGCTGCTCCAGCCCAGACATGACCCCCACCCCCCCAGCAACGAGCCAGGCAGGGGCAGCTGGGCTGCCTGAGGCCCTGCGGGAGGTTGGAGGCGCCCCTGCGTTCTGGGCCAGCACAGGCTGGGGTTCAGCCCTTCCCCCAGAGGCTCCAAAGAAGCTTCCTTATCCTAACCAAAACCCCAGAATGTAGTTACTCTGCAGGGCCACGGATTTGCCTTGCCCAGAAAGTGAGTTTCAGAACCAGTTACCCATTTTTTCCCAGAAGAGAATGCAGCCTGTCCTGGGAACTGTAAGAGAACAGGTGCCAGGGGAGGGAGAGGGCCCTTATGGGCAGGCAGACCTGGCTTAAGGAAACATGACGCCTCAGATTTTCCTCTCGGCCAAGAGATTTGAGAGTCATCTCCTGTCTGGCTTCAGTCTACATCAGCCCCTCACTACTCGGGGGCCAAGCCAGTCCCACACATTCAGGCTGGCCGAGAGTCATCCCAGACACACACAACGGACTCAGGCCACTGTACTCAGTGAGTCCAGACCGGATGCCCCGACAAGCACTCTGCAGGGTCTGTAGACCTGTAATGGGACACAAAGCTCCAGCTCTCAGCTCTCAGGTGGCTCACGTCGGGGTGGAAAGATAGGGCACCTCACATCCTCTGGCTCAGGCTAGAGTTCTCAGCGAACGCCGTTGCTCACAAAAAGGACTGTCACATAGGACCTGGTGAAAAGCCTGCTCATAATTCTAAGAGCACACGCTATTATATGCATAAATAAAAATGTTTCTGCAGTTGTAATACACACTGAAATTTCCAAGAGTACCAAATGGAACAATTGTATTCTTTTTTAATTTTATCAGATTTACCATTTCAGAAAACCATGGTGCACTTTTCTGTCACGAATGTAACACACCTACACCAAGTTGTGTGTGTAATTCTTCATTCACAGTGATCAGCCCACAGGTACAAGCACCCAGCTGCTCCACTGTGTTGGTCTAGGGCAAATGTGTCTGGGTGTTATATACTGAAACTTATTAGTTTATTACAAGTTACTTTCCCTTTTTTCTCCATTAGAGCAAAGGTATCATATTTACTGTTTGCTGGGGTAAGTTTTATTAGCCATCAGTTTCACTTCAGGGTGGAAGGGAGACATCAGAAAATAGTTGTTAAAAAACAGAGGCACTGACTCCTGGGGCTGGGAACCAGTGCTCAAATCTTCCCAGGATGGACACAGGAAGGCCAGGCTGTGTGCTGGTACTGCCCTCTGGTGGCCCTGGGGAACACTGCAAACACAATGGGCTCTCCCAGCAGGCAGCTTGCAGGTCCTGTCCCCAGGTCCAGCCCAGCCCGGACCATACAGCCTCTGACCTGTGAAGAGGAGGCAGGTGACACCTGTTTGCTGTGGCTCAAAATAGATGCCAATGATTTTCTCCAACTGCAAATACCACTTACCACCCCTTCTGACAGGAATTCTCCATCTTGCCCCCCACTCCAGTCCCCAACACAGGAGGAAGTTCAGGTTCAACACTTTGCTATAAAACACCATCTGCCTCGTAAAGTTGTGAGAACTGAGTACACGCATGGTGTAGAGACCAGCTCTTTTTACACTTGTCGCCCTTGGTGCCCGAGGCAGTGTGGCCGCAAACTCCCACCCCTCTGCTTTCCTGACTGTGGCCAAGTACGTGAATCTAAAGTCTTTGGGCTCTAACAGATCCTCCTCCTTAACCACTGCCAGCGTCTGCTTCCATGCCCACCCAGCACGGGGGACCTGACCTGACTCAGACGACTGCTGTCCACCAGCTCTGGAATCAAGAGCCTGAAGAAGCTGAGCTCCATGCCCAACACTGCCACACACTGACTGGGTAACCATAGGCAGGGCACCACTGCAGGTTGTCCAGAGCGTGAGGCCAGGCCTCTCTAGATCCCACTCTGATGCGCAAACTAGCTTTCCGTGGATGGGAGTGCAACACGGGAGAAATTAAAACAGCCTGGCCCTAATTAAAGGTACCATCAACCAGATTTTAATTTCTTAAACTACCATGCAGGTTTATTCTCCCATCACTGAATAATAGCAAATCTGTATGTTCAAAAATGATCGAAATTGAAGTATTAACTATGCGCATTTATGAAGGCCAGCAATTACCTAGGAGGAGACTGTTAGACATCCAGTTATGTTGGGCCTCAACGTAGGGAGCTGTTTTCAACCCTTACAGAATCTCAGTGTAAAATACAGCCTGGCGCTGATGTCCAGACAATCTTTAATCCCTCCAGTGACATTAGGGAATGGCGAGGACTGTGGCACAACAGAAAATGCATGCATTATCTAAAAAGGGCAGCCACTACTCGGCCCCAGATGCAGAACACACCTGCGTTGTACAATTTGGGTTTATTGTTCATCACATACCGGAGAACAGACCTTCAGAACCATGGGGGGGAATCTCAGTAAGATGTCACAAAAGGACTTACGTTTTGGCCACATTAGGTGCTTTGAGGGGGGATTCAAGGAAGCTATGGAGGAAGTAGGGAATGACTGGGTATTTTCGTAAGGTGAGGAAATGAACTGAGGCTAAAAGCTATGTCATCACGAAGTGTCCAGGACAGGGAGGTATTTGGTCATTTTTGTGGAATGAACAACATTCATGTTTTTCTGTGTGCAGACGCAGTTACAAAATGGATCTTTTGACTTTCGTCACACAGCAGTCTTGTAGCCATATAGATACTTTGTGAAATTATTCAGCAGGACAAAGACCTCACTTTTAGCAGCAGGCCAGCTCCTGGGTGACACGCACTGCTTCTCTCTCCCTAATTGGCAGAGACCATTGTCAACAGGGTCTTTCAGGCCTAGATTTGAAGTAGCTGAGGACACATTTATCTTTAAGACACTAGCAGAGCTCCGAGGGTTTAACTTGAATTTCCATTCTCAAGTGAGAATTTGGCTTTCTTCCATCTTAAGTAGAGGGTCAGGTTGCAGTAGTTGGTTACTCTCTGAGGTCAGAGGGTTGAGTAACAGAGAACTGCTAGATTAACCTATGAGGATCTGCACCACTTCCTTCTATAGTTGGGGTTCCTGTGGCTGACCTCTGAAAAGACTGCTGAACTGGTTTCCAAGGAGAAGCACTGTTTTACCTTGCCATCAGTAATCCTACCAACGCTTGTCACTTTCTCTGTGACTACAGTCACACTAGCACATCTTTTCAGGTGCTTATTTGGCCATTTGCTTATCATCTTTGGAGAAATGTCTATTTAAATCCTTTGTGCCTTTTTAAATTGGGTTTTTTCCTCTTTTTAAAAAGTGTTACGTTGTAAGAGTTCTTTATATATCCTTGATACTAGATTCTTTTTTTTTTTTTTTTAAGATTTTATTTATTTGACAGAAACACAGCGAGAGAGGGAACACAAGCAGGGGGAGTGAGAGAGGGAGAAGCAGGCTTCCTGCTGAGCAGGGAGCCCGATGTGGAGCTTGATCGCGGGTCTCCCGGATCATGACCTGAGCCAAAGGCAGTCACTTAACCAACTGGGCCACCCAGGCGCCCCTGATACTAGATTCTTAACAGACACATCATCTGCCAATTCTGTGGGCTTTGTTTACTTGATTAACTTTGAAGCACAGACGTTAAAGTTTGCTTAAGTCCAACTTATTTTTCATTGGTTGCCTGTGTTTTGGGGGTCATCTCTGAGAAACTACTGCCCAGTCCAAAGTTAGGAACATTTACATCTTGGTTTCTTCTTAAGAGTTTTATATTTAACTCTTACATTTGTGTCTTGGATCCCATTCTTAGTTTCCGAATAAGAATATGCATTTTAACAAGACCCTAGGTTACATATATGCACTGCCTTAATGGCTAATAAATTTCCATTTCCCTTTAAATTAGTGGTTCTAACCTCGGCAGTATATTACAATCACTTCAGCTTTACAAAACCATGCCTAACTTTATTCAGAACAATTCCACCCAGTTTGTGATGGGCTTATTTTTTAATCTCGTCAGTTGATTCTGATGTGAAGCCAGGGTTGAGATCTACCTATCACCTCTTCACAGACTGCATGGATTTCACCCACATGCCTTTGCTGGGCTGGTTTGCAGGTACTGTGACATCTGGACTTCTAACGAAGCCACAGCAAGACAGGGATTGATGTTCACAGTGCGTATAGTACATGAGATGGTAAGCTGAGTGTCCAGACAGGACACAAATTGCACTTTGATCGCTAGAAGATGGAAGTCATATTGAATGGTAGTCTATGCAGGCAGAGTGGAGACAAGTATGAGAGGAGCAAACAGAGAACTTCAAGACTGTTTTGAGAAAACCACAGATCTCAGGGTGGCCAAGAGCATGGTCTACAACTAGCTGTATTTCAACCTCTCCTTACCATGCTCTGTTTGAACCATTATTTGTCCTTGTTCTTTTTCTTTTTCTTTGAAAGAGAGGGGTGGAAATGGGTTGAACTCTTGTTTTTCCTTTGCAAATCTAGAACCGCAGAACCAATTCAAACAGGTCAATGACCCATACATAATAGCTAAACAGGTAAAATTCTTCAAAGAAAAACAGGAGAATAGTCCTCATGACCTTGGCTTTGGCAATGGATTTTTAAATATACCACAAAAGAGCAAGAAAAGAAAAAAATAAAACAGATAAATTGGACTTCATCAAAAATTAAACACTTTTGGGGCGCCTGGTAAGCGACTGCCTTCAGCTCAGGTCATGATCCCGGAGACCCGGGATCGAGTCCCACATCAGGCTCCCTGCTCGGCAGGAAGCCTGCTTCTCCCTCTCTCACTCCCCCTGCTTGTGTTCCCTCTCTGGCTGTGTTTCTCTCTGTCAAATAAATAAAATCTTTAAAAAAAAAAATTTAAACACTTTTGTGCAAAAAACTTTATCAAGAAATTGAAAAGACAACCTACAGAAAAGGGGGAAAATATATGTAAACCATGTATCTGAGATTAAATCGCTTGGGCTCTGCACCCAGCAGGGAGTCTGCTTGAGATCCTCTCTCCCTCTATCCCTCACGTTCCCGACCACCCACTTTCTCTCTTTCAAATAAATCTTTAAAAAAAAAATTCTCGCCCTCTGCCCCTCCCCCTCTTGCTCACTCTCAAATAAATAAAAAAGGACTTAAACATTTCTCCAAAGACAATACACCAATTAAAAAACCCAAGAAAGTGGCACCTGGGTGGCTCAGTCAAGTGTCTGCCATCGACTCCAGTCACAATGCCAGGGTCATGGGATCGAGTCCTGCCTCAGGCTCCCTGCTGAGCAGGGAGGCTGCTTCTCCCTCTGCCTGTAACTCACCTTGCTTGTGCGCGCGCGCACACACACACACGAATAAATAAATAAATAGATAGATAGATAGATAAATAAATAAATAAAATCTTTAAAATGAAAAAAAAAAAAAGCACGAGAAAAAATACTCATCTTCATTAGTCCTCAGGGAAAGGGAAGTATGGAAGTCAAAACCATAATGAGATACAATTTCACACCAGTAGAATGGCTGTAATTTAAAAACAAACAAGAACTCGTGTTGGCAAGGACAGAGAGAAAATGAGCCTGTGCCCTGCTGGGGGGAATGAAAGATGGTGCAGCTACTGTGGAAAACAAGCAGTTCCTCAAAAAGTTAAAAATTAAAACCACCACCTCCAACCTAGCAATTGCCCTCCAGGTATGTATCTGAAGAAATGAGACACAGACACTCCTATACCAACATCGAAAGCATTACTCACCAACATCCAAATGGTGGAAGTGTCCCATCAACTGATGAATAAAATGTGGTCTGTCCATACAGCGTAGGATGGAATCAATCACTAATATATGCTACAACCCGAATAAACCTGAAACACATACTAAGTGAAAGAAGCCAGACACAAAAGCCCACATATTCTATAATTCCATTTAAATGAAGTATCCAGAAGCAGCAAGCCCATGCAGAAAGCAGACTAGTGGCTGCCACGGTTATGGGGGAAACGGGAAGTGACTGCTTAAGGGGTATCAGAGCTTTCCTTTTGGGGTGATGAGATTCTAGATGATTGTGATGGCTGAACAACACTGAATGTACTTAATACCAGAGAACTACACACTTTAAAATGGTCAAAAATATATACATTTTTTATACACATAAGATATATATATACATATATGCATGATTTTATTTGACAGAGAGA
>PITA01025811.1:0-23727 GCA_004023965.1 Spilogale gracilis
AAGAAGGAACGTATCAATTTGGATTTCCCCCAGGAACTTAGGGTCCATCCAGCCTCTCTTCCTCAGTTTGGGGCAGAACTTTGGAGGATATGAAAGGAAGCAGTTTTAATATTAGAAAAGATTTATTAGAAAATTCTCGCCCTGAACTGGTGTTACATGTGAGGGGGTACCTGCCATTTACTAAAGTCGACTGGAACTATGTTTGTTTCCTACGTGGTCCTTGTACAAATTGTATAAAAAGCAGTTTCTGGTGTGACTTGTGCTCTGCCCTTCAGTATCCCAAAGTATCCCACCCATAGCTGTGGGGACCCTTTTACAGATGAGGAAACTGAGGCACCAGGACAGCTGTTGCACCAGGGGTTAACACAGTGCCGCGGGTGTTGGAAGCTGCCCTTCTCTGCCTGGCCCAAGCTGGAGGTGGTGGGGAGAGGGGGATGGGATGGGAGGGGCAGGTGTGTCTGGTGTCTTCCCTTGGCCCTGAATCCTGGAGGGAAGGTGCTCAGGGCAGGAGCACCGCCCAAGCCGGAAACCTCTCACGTGCTGTTGAAGGTGTGGAAGGGCCAGTCTCTGGGAGAGGCAGGCAGTTGAGTAGGTGACAGGCCGGTGCTGCCGGTGAGGCCGCCTGAGTCGGAAGCCTAGTCGGAGACCTCGCTGTAGTAATACTCGTGGGCAGCCGGGGTCGTCTTCCAGCCGGCTGCCCGAAATTCGATGATCTCCAGCAGCAGCAGCTGGGCCAGGGAGCTGGGGCCACTTGGGAGCAGGAAGCCGTCCCGGATCAGGACGAAGAGCTCATCCATTCGCTGTGGGTTCATCTTCTGCAGCTGCTCCCCGACGCGGTGCAGCTGTAGCACCAGGCAGTCCACCTGCAGGGGGCGGGGAGGTGACCCCAGGCACACAGCAGCTGCCTGCCGACTCCGCCCCGCACACTAGTTCCCTCCCATCCTGCTCACAGCACCTGGTGCGTGTTCACCACAAGTGCGGGACTTGCCTAAGGTCTCGCGGGCCAGGCTGGATGCCCGGCTTGTTTCCAAGCTGCTGCTTAACCTGACCTTCCCGCCCTACCCAGCAGTGTTCCTGGGCCATCTCTATCCCCAGCTGGGCTCCCATCATAGGTTGGCTTTCCTACTGGGAAGAAAGCCTCTGAGCCTGTAGGTTTGGGCTGCTCTCTGTTCTGAATAAGTTCCAAGCCTGGCAGCTTGTCCTGGAACTGAGAGGCCTTGAATAGTCCCACCAGGCTCCTGCCCTGGGAAGTGACGCCTCCGTGGAGAATGGGCCCGTGTTCTGAGGTGAGGGGCCCGCCCACCTCCACAGCTGTCTGAACCTGGGGCACCCACCTCCTCCTCCTTGCTCAGACTGTCAGGCTGGGCCAGCCGGAAGAGGCAGTCGTAGACAGGGTTCACCAGGGCCATCATGGGCATGTTGTTCACCTGTGGGGGGAGAGCGGGGGCCGGAGCACTGAGTGGCTGAAGGAGACAGGCCGTCTCTGCCTCCCAGGGTGGCTACCGGGGCCTCACCCTGAGGTAGTCAAAGATGTTGCAGATAAAGGTGACATAGCAGACCCAGCCCTGCAGGGACCGTGCTCGCAGCTGCTCCCGAGCCTGATACTCCTGCTGCAGCCGGTTGAGGAGTCCCCGTCTGAAGACACTCTGGCCTGCTTGCTTGCTCTCAGCCTGTGAGCCAGGGAAAGGACGGTGAGCCACCGGCAGTGCCATGGTGACCCCCACCCAAGCTCCGGTGGCTGAGGACCATCCTGACTCTCCACCTCTGCCCTGCTGGCCAGGCCTCCTGCCCTGTGCTGCGGCCTTTCCCGAAGCATCTCCCCGCTTCTCTGCCGGTCCCAGCCCACCTGAATGATGGCATAGCACATGCGTCCCGCTTCTTTGCTGAACACACAGTCATGCAGAGAATGGTCCACAATCACATTGGCTACCTTTTCCAAGTCCACGGCACCTGGATCTACGGTAGAGATAGGTGGGGAGTCTAGAGCTGCTGAACTACCACATTTGTCTCCGCTTGCTTCTAAGAAGGATTTGAGATGTTTTAAAAAAAGAGCACTCCCATGATACGCTTACATTTAAAGAGACCTGATAATACCAGGAGAAGTAGCCCCACACCAGAGCAGCTCCACTGGGAGATTGATGGCCAGGATATGTGGCCGTTAGAGACTAATCAAAGAATGCTAGTTTTTTAGGGCACGTATTTCCTGACACTGAGTTGCAGAAAGAACACTGAATAATGATGGAATGGAATGGATGGAATGGAATTCATGAAAGAAAGTGCTCTTACAACACACACACATGAAGCCATGACAAGGGCAGGCCAGGCAGGGCCTCCCCAAGAGGCTTAGCTTGGCATGTGATGGGCGTTACTAATTGTTAGCTGAGTCAAACTTCTGAGTGCTGCAGAAGGCACTGGTCCAGGACAATGACCACATCTCCTCTCCTCTGTCCCAAGTAAGCCAGCTCTGCACATTCAAGACGGCCTGCTGTGGCAATGCAGAAGCCAGGTCCAGTGGAAGGGCTCAAGAGACGAGAATTCTGTTCTCTGTCTTCCACCCCACTCTCACGGGTACTTAAACTTTAAACATGGCTTTACTGCCCGAAAGGTGACTCTATGATTCATACTTTCAATTACTGGCCTAAATGTAGCTTGTCCTCCAGTCAGAGAGATGTTGCTGACTTTTATTCTCAGCAAAGGGACAGGGTTGGTTGGGCATTTTCCGGACTAAGGCTCAGGCCTCCAGACCCATCCCCTTGGCCCCTTCTCTGCAGCTCAGGAGGGCGCTCATGCTCACCTTTGAGTGCTGTCTTCAGCAGCTGCTGAGTCTCTGCATCAAAAGACTGGATTTTATACTCCTCTCTACCAGGATCCCCCATGACCATTCAGTCCCGGCAGCTCTTTACTGAGGTGGAACTAATGACAGCACCTGGGGAGGAGGAGAGGGGAACGGAGAGGCCTCAGGTGTGCAGCGTGGGGTCAGGGTTTCTAGTCTTGCAGGCCCCATCCAAGGCTGGCCAGCGCTTGGGACAGGTGCTCCCAGCCAGTCTACTGCCTTGGGTGGTTGGCTGAGGGGCCAGCAAGCATCGTGGAGACTGGGCGCCAGCTGCTCAGTTTAGGAACCTCTGTAGCTTCCAGGATCCAGTCTCCATAGGAGGCAGGGATATTCTCTGATGATACTAAGTTTAGGGTGCGATGAGCGGCGCTGGGGGTGTGGAGAGGGGCATATCAGACACTCGCCTTGCCTATGTAAACCAGCCTGGAAGCTGCAGGCCCAGCACGACTTCCAGCGAGTGACAGGGCTGGGGGCTCCAAACATGTCTGTCCCAGCAGGGTGCCAATCCCCTGGCCCTTACCCCTCCCTCGGCTTTAGTCAGAGTCCTTCTCAGTCCAACCCTCCCCTCCAGCCCTCGGCCTGGCCCCTGTGGGCTGGTGCGGGGCCCCGAACTGCTCCTGTCCCGCCAACTTCTCCTCGGACTGGTTCAACTGGCCTCCCGAGCGGCAGAACCCCGGCCTTGCCCACTCAGGACTCCCAATTCCAAAGCTCCATTCTGGAAGCTTTCTCTTAAAGAAGAGTGGAGCGGGATGATACGTCTCCCAGAGGCAGTCCCTGTTGGGAGTCCCCTCTCCGGACGCGATGGTTCCCCCTGGTCAAAGGACGACCTCGGGGATCTCCAGAACCCGGCAGCTTCCCCAAGCCCGGAACGCCCTTCCGGGCGGGACAGGGCAGCAATCCGCGGTCCCGCGGGCGGGAGTGGCACAGCGCTGCGATGCGAGCGCCGGGACCCACCTGCCGGGCCCGCACCGCGCCCGCGAGCCCGGAGGCCGCTCGGCGGGCATGGTTGCGCGCGCCCCCGTCCGCCGCGTTGCAGAGCTGGAACAACCCGCCGGGCCTCGCCGCGGCTTAGGTCATTTCCGAGCGCGGTGCCGGGGCGGGGCCAGCGCGGAGAGGCGGGGCCAGCTTCGGGAGGGGCGGGGCCGTCTCGCCAGCGCCACCTGCCGGAGTCCCGGCGACGCTATTATCCTCGCCGCAGGTGCTCCCGAAGTCCGTGGCGGGGCGGAGGGGAAGGTCCTCGACACCGCCCCCACTGTCCTTACTCGACTCGTCCGCGCCGGCCGGACCTTCCTCCGCCCAGAGGAAGCACTCGGTCGCCAGCGGTGGCGGTCCCCTGCGCCCGGGGCTTTTGAGTTAAAACGGGATCCAGAGACTGGGGAGCGCCGCGTGGCGCGGGGGGAGCCTGCGGCAGGGCAAGGAGGGCTGGAGGGGCAGGAACTCATGGGTGGCCGCCACCTGCCCTCCATTTCTACCTCCTACGCGAGACAAAGCAAGCGGGCCTGTAAGGTCTGGATCAAGTCCCCCTACCCCCTCTCCTACTCCCAAGTACAAAGAGCACTGGTAAAATAAGTTTATAAACTCAATGAGCCAGCTCTAGAATAAGGACCTCGGCCCCATTTGTTAGCCTCTGCCCGAGGTGCTGGGAGTGACAGGTTGAACAAGCCCCTGACTTGGCTGCGGCTGGGGAAGGCAGGGAGCCCAGCTGCTGAGGGCCATGGCTGGTGCCCGCCCTGGGCTGCAGGAGGGCAACCAGAGGGCCTGCAATGGATCCTCTTCCCATCAGGTGCATACAAGTGTCCACGGTGGTTTCCTGTTGCCACAGTTCTCTCCTCCTGTTCAAAGGGCTGGCCAAAGTGCTCACCAGCAAATGGCTGAGAAGGAACAGCTGCAGCAAATTAATGAGTAGGAGAGATGAACAGAATAAAGTTCTTTATTTCACTAAAGTGGAATTTCTTAAAAAATACATTCAGGCAGCTGCTTTCCTACATCCCAAGCGCAGGGCCCCAGGGCCTCAAATCCTGTGGGTGTTGGGGAACCTCCTACCCACAGCCTGGGCCTCCATAATCAGCAGGCAGAAGCAGGGAAGCTTCAGGATTCAGGGTCCCAGACACATCACAAAGCTCCAGGGCCGAGCCAAAACAGCTGTGATGACAGGAGTCCAAGGGCCATGATACCCACGCAGGCTGCTCCCACCCCTGCTTTCCTCCCAAGTCTCTGCAGAGGCTGCAGCTGGAGCCCAGCCTGAGGGCAGGACGAAGTCCTTGCAGGGGGCTCTGCTGCTCCATCCTGACTCTCCCTGCAGAGCGACCCTGCAGGCCAGGCTCTCCGGGGTGGGGGCATGCAGAACTGGGTGGAAAGGGGTGGCTGTGTTCTGTCGATTTCCTGGTCTCACCCCCTAATTGCAGTTTCTCCTCTGTGCCCAGATGAATAGCTGTGTGACAACTCCCAGCCCCAGACACCACTGCCCTCAGCAGGCTAGCTGCTCAGCCCTTTCCTCCTACCACCCGCTTCATGAGGCTGTTTCAGAGCTATGGCCCTTCTAGGGTGACAGAGGTCACATGCAGGACCATGCTGAACCAAGGAGGGGGACCCTGAGCAGGTACCTGAGGCCAACTGGCCCAGCTGGAAGGCTTCCGCCCCTACCCCATGGAAGGGCAGTGACCCCAGGTAGACTGGAGGAAAAGGCCACCACCTTTACCCACAGCTCCCCCCCATCAGCACAGCCCCCCACTTCTCGTGGGCCACTGAGGTCTGTTTTCCCCAGAGGCCCTCAGCCATGCTCTGTCCCACCCAGGGGAGAGAACAGCCTGAGCGGGACTGGGCGTGAGGGGTGGGAGGGTGTGTGTAGCTATAAAGTGACTAATTCCTCTCCCCAGAACCAGAAACAAAGGTGTGTGAGGGAGGCAAGTGCTGAGAAAAATAGCATCTAAGGAAGGCAAGGGTTCCTTCCCTTTGTGAGGAGGGATGTGATGTAGAAAGGAAGATGGAATGAAATAAGGAATGTGCTTTTAACTTCAATGTGTATTAAATTAACTGGTTGGAGTAAGAGTGCACACGAGAGGACCAGGCCCCCGCAAAGGGCCCAGTCCCAGCCCTTAGGCTCCAGCCGTGGCCTCCCACCCCCAGAGCCCGGACAGTTCTCCAGGCAGAAGGTGCTGAGAAGTGCAGGGTGGTTGCTGCTGCCTTCCTGTGGAAATGGACCCCGGAGAGCCCACCTAACCGCCATGGCTGCGTCCCCGTGGGCCAGGTCCTGCCTTCTCCACGAGAAAGCCCTTGCCCTTCTAAACACGGCAAGGAGGGCGGGCAGGCAGGGAGCGGGCAGCAACTCTCAGTGCGACAGGAGCGGGTAGAGGCGTCTGCCTTCCTTCCTGCCCTCGGGGCTAGCTGTCCGCCTTCTTCATGTGGTGGAAGAGGTTACAGAAGAGCTCATACCAGAAGAACACGAAGCCGGTAGAGAGGGCAGCCTTCAGCAGGCTGGGGGACAGACCCTTGAAGAGGCCTGTGGGGCCTTCCTCTCGCAGCACCTGCTGGGCACAATCCAGGAGGCCCCTATAGCTGCGAACCTGGGCAGAAAAAGAGGACAGAGGAGCTGATTAACACACGGATGTTGGCTCTGTTCTTCTGTCAGCCCAGCACTGGGCCCATCCCAGCTCCCAGTCAACACTTGCTGGGCAAAACAACGAGTGCAAAAAGGACAGAGTAGTTAACCCCTTCGTTCTCTACCAAATGGACCAGTAATTTGGACTTAATAGACAGAGTGCCTGGAAATCAGCACTGGACAGAGCTCCTACTGACTGGGCCTCTTGCGGACCCTTTCCCCCATCCCACCTCGTCCCCTTGGGCCGTGGATCTGAATCTGGTCCTTGCTAGCTCTGGCTTCCAGCCTGGCCTTCTCAGTTCGCCACACACCACCGCCAGACTCAACTCCCCTCAAGCCCCGCTCTCTCCACATCTCCACTAACTCCCCACTGTGATGACAATGACATTATAAAGAACCAAGGGGCACCTGGCTGGCTCAGTTGGTAGAGTGTGGGACTCTTGATCTCGGGGTCATGAGTTCAAGTCACACACTGAGCGTAGAACTTACTTTAAAAAAAAAAAAAGGAAAAGTAAGAAGAAATAAGAATCAAATCCAAGCTCCACAGACTGGTGTTCAAGGTGTCGCTCCATTTGGCCTCAACTTTCCTCCCTGATCTGCCCTCACCCTGCACCGGTCCTCTCACCAAACAGGCCACAAAGTTTGTTAGGAGCAAGGCTCTCTCCTCTGTCCGGGGCTCCCACCGACTCTCCCTGTGCAAATCCAAACCCCAAACCATTCCTTCAGGACAAGTTCATAAGTGGAAAAAGATTATAAAACCTTGTATTCCACCCTGTGCTAATACATACATGTGTATGTTTATGCAAAGAAACAAAACTACAGCCAAAGGTTCTGTGTGATTATCCCTGCGTGCGCAGTGTTGGGAGTTCCATGTCAGTTTTATCTTTTTGTCTCTGGATATCTCTGAATTTCTTACAAAGATGTATTACAATTCACTCAATGCTTTCCCGTCCCCCGAGGAAGGAGTGCTTCCTCCCTCCGGTCTCTGGTTCCAGGCCACTCTTCTCTTCTGACCTGTCAGGCATGCTTCCTCCTGCGTGGGCATCCCAGTTTCTCACCCTTGTCCCCTACCCCAGCCCACCACTGGATGGTGCTCCAAAGCAGTAGGTGAAAATCCAGTTTGCAAAATCCAAGCAGACTAAGGAATGACTATTAACATTACAAAATCACCTACAGTGGGCGCTTCTGTGAATGACAAAGACTTCTAGTGCCTTTTATTTTTAATTTTATTTATTTGACAGAGAGAAACACAGCTAGAGAGGAAACACAAGCAGAGGGACTGAGAGAGGGAGAAGCAGGCTTCCCGCTGAGCAGGAAGCCAGATGTGGGGCTCGATCCCGGGTCTCCAGGATCACGACCTGAGCTGAAGGCAGTCGCTTAACCAACTGAGCCACCAGGTGCTCCTTCTAGTGCCTTTAAAATACAATTTGATCAGATTTCACTCACCCCTCCCCAGGAACCCCCTACAGAATAAAGGAAACAACCTGCACTGGTGGGAATCTCCTCCATGTTCTTTAGTATTTTGGGGACCTATCTCTTCTTAAGGTTTTATTTGAGAGAGAGAAAGAGAAGGCGCTTGGGTTCCAGAGCAGGGGAGGAGCAGAGGGAGCAAGCAGACTCCATACCAAGCACAGAGCCCAACGTGGGGCTTGACCCTCAACCTCAGTATCACAACCTGAGCCAAAACCAGGAGGCACATGCTCAAACAGCTGAGCCACCCAGGCGCCCCTGGGGACCTTATGTGATAATAGTCTTTGTCCCAAACTGAACAGTTTATTTTTTTTAAATTTGAAGTAGGCTCCACGCCAGGCTTGGAGCCCAGCACCCGGCTTGAACTCACGATCCTGAGATCAAGGCCAGAGCTGAGCTCAAGAGTCAGACGGTTAACCTACTAAGCCCCCAGGTGCCCTGAACTGAATGCTTTTTAAGAGCAAACACTGAACCCTCCTTGGCCTAGATCATCCCAGCGTCCAACATGGACAGGGCCTCGTGTGGTTTTCCCATGGGCTTGGGGATCCCCAGGGACAGGCTGTGGGGGCTAATGCTGGCCAATGGGCATGTGAGGGGCAAGGCTCAGAGCTCTTTGCAGGGGGACAGCTCACCTGGCCAAAGGTGGCCCGGGCCTGCTCAAACCCTCCGACCTGCAGCCGCTTCTTGAAGAGGTCCAGGGGGTACGTGAGGGTCTTGCTGATGACGCCAGCTCCACTGCCACACAGTAGGTTTTTGAGGTTCTCTGAAACAAAGTGGGATTGAGGGGGAAAATGAGGGAAGGGCGATCGGGGAAGGACAAGCTCAAGGTCAAGAGCTCTAAGCCTCCACCATGAAACTAAGACCCACCAGCATCCTGAATCTCCGAGGAGAACCACCTACGGCTACTCGGGGCACAGAGGGCAGTAAGGAGGGAATGCAAGTGGGAGCTTGCAGACTCTGCGGGGACACTCAGCTCAAGGCTTAGCAGGACATACATGTTGACGCTGCCACTGCTGGGGTGGCAAGAGCTGGAAGAAAGGGTCAGCCAGCATCTGGCTTGCCTGGTCTGCTCAGTGGCATGACAAGAGCAGGGCTCAGAGAATGGGGATGTCCTAGCCTCTGACAGGAAGGCCTTAGCTCCTCCGAGGAGCAGAAAGAGACGCTCTGGCTTGGGGGAGGGGACAGCAGAGACCCGGATTCTCTTGGTGTGAGGGCTGTCTCACCGTTCTTCCCTCCCTTGGCAGGCAGGACCCATTCGTGCACGTGCTTCAAGGCGCTGTAAAAGGAGAACTGGAACCCAGCGTAGGGGAAGATGGCGATCAAGGTGGGGTTCAAGCCTTTGTAGAAAACCAAGGGGCCTTCGGTCCGGTACATGGTCATCACGGCGTCTCGCAGGGTCTTATACACCTGGGCGGAACACAGGCAGCTCGAGTCTGCGCGTGGGGACCATCTGGCCCAGAACATAGCCCATCACGTGCACCTCCCCTCGGCTAAAATCCTAGCTGCCAGGAGCATGGCTTCGCCTGCCAAGGGCACAAAGAAAATGTTGCACAAAAATCCCAAAGTCGGGGATTCCAGCAACTCCCCTTCTAGCTGTTTACAAGACCAGTACGTCTGCATAACAGGGCACAACAGAACGTGTCTGAGGACAGCCGCCACTGCATCTTGCCGAACAAGATGTTGCAGAGATGCAACATCCACCCTTGGGAGACTGGTCACACACATGACGACACACCGGTTCCAAAGGACACAGAGCAGCCGCTGAAACACGATCATGCCATCTACACAACGGATCGGGAATAATCTCCCAAACATACAGCTGAAGGAGCACAGTGAAGGGCTGAAGGGCGGATTTAGGGCTCGTGGAAGAACGAACTAGGCAGGGATTACCCCCAGGGAGACAGGAGAAACAAGGGTGAGCGTGACCTCCACGGAGGGCAAAGCCGGGGAGCGGGAAACGGAGACTGACTCCCCATTTTACATTACTGGGATTTTTTGCCATGTGCATATATTTAACCTTCTGTAACCTGTCAACAGACAGTCTCCTCACAAGACCACAGGGCATTGATTTTTCTTAGTACCCTTCCATTCAACACTTTGTGGTGGACAGAGGGGCTGTGGGCGTGGCGATGAGGACCGTACAAGAAGGGACGACCCTGGCTACCTCCTCATCTCTTGGCTCCCAGACGCAGGCAGCCACACTGAAGGGTTTCACCCTGGAGACCTCCAAGAAAGGGCCGGGACTCAGACAAGGCCACTGGGCAACAAGCCCACCCCGTACCCACAGTCACACTCTGCTTCTCTGCGCCCCCTTCAACACCAGGCTGGCGGCCAAGAGTCACCAGACATCTGAGGAAAGCCTTCATAAAAAAGGGAGATCAGGGCGCCTATCTGGCTCAGCCGGTAGAGTGTATGACTCTTGATCTCAGAATCATCAGTCTGAGCCCCACGGTGGTTACAAAAGACCCAAAACCCAAAAAACCCCCAGAGACCAAAATGATCACTGGGGGGGTGTGTGGCACAGAAATCATCTGGAAGGTAGAGACAGTATTATCAGAAGAAAACTAAAGGAAACAGGTCAACCACAAAACTGAAACTGATATTATCAGGCTACAGAGAAGGCATCACCTCTGTGATAAAAGGAACGGATCTATTTAGAAAAGAGGTAAGATTCAGAGACAAGATCAACTCGAGGGGAAAATCTTTTTTTTTTTAAAAGATTTTATTTATTTATCAGAGAGAGAGAGAGATCACAAGTAGGCAGAGAGGCAGGCAAAGAGAGAGAGGAAGAAGCACGCTCCATGCTGAGCAGAGAGCCTGATGTGGGACTCGATCCCAGGACCCTGATATCACGATCTGAGCCAAAGGCAGAGGCTTTAACTCACTGAGCCACCCAGGGACCCTCAGGATATTCTAGCAGCTCTCTGGAATAGACATGTTTACTATTCTAAAGTTACAGGATGAGGAAACTGAGGGTCAGTAATGTTTTCAGGGTTTGTGGCTGAGTGCTAAACACTAAAGTCCATGATTAGAACCTGATGGGGTATTGGGTAAGGGTTCTGGAATATAAGTTTCAGTGTATAAGTGTTTACTTGAATCCATATATCTTAAATGAAATCTGTGTGTGAATTATTTCAGAAGAGTTGTTTTTTTTAAAGATTTTATTTATTTATTTGACAGAGAGATCACAAGCAGGCAGAGAGGCAGGCAGAGAGAGAGGAGGAAGCAGGCTCCCCGCTTAGCAGAGACCCTGATGTGGGCCTTGATCCCAGGACCCTGAGATCACGATCTGAGCCGAAGGCAGAGACTTTAACCCACTGAGCCACCCAGGCGCCCAGAAAAATCTTTTTGAGTTTGAGTTAGGTAGATTTCTTTTCTTTTTCTTTTCAAGATTTTATTTATTTATTTGAGAGCCAGAGAGAGAGGGAAAGCGAATCTGAAACACAGCGCCCCATGTGGGGGCTCATTCCCACGACTATGAGATCGTGACTGGACACGATACCAAGAGCTGGACACCTAACCTACTAAGCCACCCAGGCACCCCGAAGCAAAGATTTCTTAGATAAAATACCAAAAGCAAAATGGATAAAGGACACATTGATAAATGACTTTACTGGGGCACCTGGGTGGCTAAGTGTCTGCCTTCTGTTCAAGTCATGATTCTGGGGTCACGGGATCAAGCCCTGCACCGGCCTCCCTGCTCAGCAGAGAGTCTGCTTCTCCTTCTCCCCCTGCCTGCCCCTCCCCCTGCTTGTGCTCACTCTCTCTGTCAAATAAATAATTAAAATCTTTATTTTTTAAAGATTTTTATTTATTTATCTGACAGAGAGAAATACAGCCAGAGAGGGAACACAAGCAGGGGGAGTGAGAGAGGGAGAAGCAGGCTTCCCGCTGAACAAGGAGCCCGATGTGGGGCTCGATCCCGGGACTCCAGGATCATGACCTGAGCTGAAGGCAGTTGCTCAACCAACTGAGCCACCCAGGCACCCCCATAAATAAAATCTTTAAAAAAAAATAGGGGCTCCTGGTCTTAGCCGGTTTAGTTGGTTTAGCATCTGCCTTTGGCTCAGGTCATGAACCCAGGGTCTTGGGATCGAACCCTGCATTGGGCTCCCTGCTCAGCAGGGGGCTGCTTCTCCCTCCCGCGCTGCCTGCTGCTCCCCCTGCTTGTGCACAACACTCTCTGACAAATAAATTTCTTTAAAAAATTAAAAACATCTGCTCTTCAAAAAACAGACGACAAGGATGTGAAGGCAGCCACAACCAGGGACACAGAAAAAATGTGTAAAACAAAAACAACAAACCACCAAAATGCGAAAACAATTTGAACAAACTGCTCCAGCCAAGAAGGTGCCTCTTCAGAGGGCAAATAAGCACGTAAAAAGACATTCAGCACCTCTGTGGTAAAATCACAGTGAGACACCACTATACACATCTAGTAGAGTGGCTAAAATGTAATAAAATAAAAATAGGGGCAGCATCTGGGGGGCTGAGTCGCTTAAGCGCCCAACTCTTGGTTTCAGCTCAAGTCATGACTTCAGGGTTGTGAGACTGAGCCCTGAGCCAGGCTCCATGCTCAATGGGGGAGTCCGCTTGAGCCTCCTTCCCTCTGCTCCCACCCCCCTGCTCACAGGCACACTTGTTCTGTCTCTCTCAAATAAATAAATCTTTAAAACAGAATAAAATTGTGGATGGAACTAGAGGTACTATGCTAAACAAAGTAAATCAGAGAAAGACAATTACCTTATGATCTCACGGATACATGGAATTTAAGAAACAAAGCAGAGAATCATAGGGGAAGAGAGGAAGAAAAAAATGAAACAAGATGAAACCAGAGAGGGAGACAAACCCTAAGAGACTCAATCATAGCAAACAGAGGGCTGCTGGAGGGAAATGGGGTGAAGGGATGGGGTAACTGGCTGATAGGACACTGGGGGGGTTATGTGTTGCAATGAGCACTGGGTATTATACAGGACTGATCAACACAGACCTGTACCCCTGAGACAAATAATACACTATGTTAATTGAATTTAAATTTTAAAAAATTAAAATTAAAAAAGAATAAAATAAAACCTAAACTGGATAATATTAAGTATTGGTGAGGATAAGGACCAGCTGGAACCATTGGTGGAAATGCAAAATGGCACAGCCGTGCAGGAAGCAGGCTGGCTTTTCCTCATAAAATTAAACATTTTCACCATATAACTCAGCAACCTTTCCCCCAGGTATGCACCCAAGAGAAATAAAATGTTCACACAATAAACTGTTTTTTTTTTTTTTTTAAAGATTTTATTTATTGGGGCGCCTGGGTGGCTCAGTTGGTTAAGCGACTGCCTTCGGCCCACATCATGATCCCGGAGACCCGGGATCGAGCCCCACATCGGGCTTTCTGCTCGGCGGGAGGCCTGCTTCTCCCTCTCTCACTCCCCCTGCTTGTGTTCTCTCTCTAGCTGTGTTTCTCTCTGTCAAATAAATAAATAAAATCTTTAAAAAAAAAAAAAAAGATTTTATTTATTTATTTGACAGAGAGTGAGAGAGGGAGCACAAGTAGGGGAAGGGGGAGAGGGAGAAGCAAGCCTCCTGTCAAGCAGGGAGCCGGATGCAGGGCTCGATCCCAAGATCAAGCTCCACGCTGAGCACAGTCACCTTGTCCCTCCGCCCCTTCCCCCACCCCCACTCGTGCTCTCTCTCAAATAAATAAAAATCTTTTAAAATAAGTTAGAGAGCGGGCGCCTGGGTGGCTCAGTGGGTTAAAGCCTCTGCCTTCGGCTCAGGTCATGATCTCGGGATCCTGGGATCAAGTCCCACGCCAGGCTCTTTGCTCGGCAGGGAGCTGCTTTCCCCTTTCTCTGCCCGCCTCTCTGCCTATTTGTGATCTCTCTCTCTGTCAAATAAATAAATAAATAAATAAGAAAGACTGAATTTTACTGTGTATGTAAGTTTTGTTTCAATAAATTAGACTAAAGCAGGGGCGCCTGGGTGGCTCAGTCGTTAAGCGTCTGCCTTCGGCTCAGGTCATGGTCTCAGAGTCCTGGGATCGAGGCCTGCATCAGGCTCCCTGCTCAGCGGGAGGCCTGCTTCTCCCTCTCTCACTCCCCCTGCTTGTGTTCCCTCTCTAGCTGTGTTTCTGTCAAATAAATAAATATTTTTAAACAAACAAACAAACTAGACTAAAGCAAACCAAAGAGCTCTTAGGAACTAACATACAGCAGTGAACATTCTTTAAATTCAGTAGAGGCCCCAAATGATAAAAGCAAGGAATACTCCCAGAAAGTAGGACAGAAAAACAGAGCTAAACCATAACAGAGAAAAGATGAGTCAACCAGAGACTAGACCCAGGATGTCCAATAACCAACTGACATGAATTACTGAAAGAAAAGAAACAAAAACAAAAACAAAAAACAGAAGGTAGCAATTGTGAATAAATCATTCGTTGACTATTTTCTGGGCAAGGGGAACAGCAGTATCCAGACTAAAGGGTCCAGAAGTGCCCATCGCAGTGAATGAGAGAGACACAGACCAGTGCACACCACTGCGAAATCTCGAGAATGCCAAGAATCAAGAAGGGATCCTGAAAGTTCCCAAGGCAGGAAGGTTGATAGTTTCATATAAAGGATCATTCATCGGAGTGGTTCTGGACTTCTCTACAGCAACACTGAGAGCTACCTAGAATTCTATATCCAAGTTATGAGTCAAATATAAGTAGGGTCAAATAAAGGCATTTTCTACCAAGACATCTCTAAAGAAGCTGTATGTCCAGTGTATCTCCACCAAAATGAGGGATTAATCAAGAAGGGCACCTGGGTGGCTCAGTGGGTTAAAGCCTCTGCCTTCAGCTCAGGTCATGATCTCAGGGTCCTGGGATCGAGGCCTGCATGGGGCTCTCTGCTCAGCAGGGAGCCTGCCTCCTCTTCTCTCTCTGCCTGCCTCTCTACCTACTTGTCATCTCTCTCTCTGTCAAATAAATAAATAAATAAATATTAAAAAAAAAAAAAAAAAAGAAGACATGGGACCCATCAAGTGACTTCTGAACAGAACAGCGGTTAATAGTCCTAGAGCAGTCCATACTGAAGCCAGAGGGTGAAGGCTGCCATACATGGGGGCTTCAGGAGAGGCTCCCTAATAATGTGGGGCTGATGACCACAGCTGACCCTATCAAGACTGTTTGAGGGTGCCTAGGTGGCTCAGTTGGTTAAGTGATTGCCTTTGGCTTGGGTCATGATCTTGGGGTCCTGGGATAGAGTCCTGCATCAGGCACTCTCCCTGGTTATGCACACTCTCTTCCTCTGTGTCAAGTAAATAATAAAAAAAATCTTAAAAAAAAAAAAAAAAGACAGTTTGAGGTTAACTTTGAGATAAACACGCAGACAAATAAAATGTAAGGCAACCACTAACTTCAGGCAAGACAAAGATATACAAGAAAATATAATCATAATGTATTTCAAGGTTCAGTAGTAACATTTACATAATCAGAAAAGCATAGGTACTCAGTATTGATTTAGCCAAAATCTATAAATCAGTTACGGTGAAATCAGACAGAGGAGGTGCAAGCATATGAGGGAGATGGTAAAAGAGATAAACTCTCATCTTCCACAGTGCCATAATAGCAAATGCCTATAATTTCAAAATTAGGAAGAAAAAGAGACAGAACTAGTAATATAAGCAGGTTACTAAGAATTAGAAACTTAAATAACGGAGGAAAGAATCACAAGTATTAAAAGTGGATGCCTCCGGGGACTGGAATCGGGGTGGCTTGTAGTGTTTGTCTTCCTGCCGAGCAGGGAGCCCGATGCGGAACTCAATCCTGGGTCTCCGGGATCATGACCTGAGCCGAAGGCAGTTGTTTAACCAACTGAGCCACCCAGGCGCCCCAGAACCACCTGTCTTTTAAGCCTTTATGCAACTTATAGATCACCGACTAAAAAACATTTTAAAGATTTTATTATTTAGAGAGCACACACGTGCACACAAGCAGGGGGAGGGGCAGAGGGAAAGTGAGAGAGACTCTCAAGCAGCCTCCAGTCTGATTGAGGAACACCGATGCAGCAGGGCTCGATGTCACAATCCTGAGATCATGAGCTGAGCCTAAACCAAGAGTCAGATGCTCAACCAACTGAGCCACCAGGCATCCCTGATAAAGAAACATCTTAAAGATTTTATTTATTTATTTGAGAGACAGAGAGATAGCAACAGAGACAGCGAGAGAGAGAGTGAGCAGGAGAGGAGAGGAGAGGGAGATGCAGGCTTCCTGCTGAGTAACGAGCCTCAATGCAGAGCTGGATCCCAGGACCCTGGGATCAGGACCTGGGCTGAAGGCAGAAGCTTAACTAGCTGAGTCACACAGATGCGTCCAAGATGCATTTTAAAGGTGAGGACTGACACCATGGCTGCTCCTGATCTACGGAAGGTGAAGGTTCTACAGCTTTTGAACAGATCTCTTCCACTCACTTTTGCACAGAATTTCCCGATCATTCCAGAATCCAGAATCCCTATCACAATCATCTAAGCAAGAGAGGTAGTAGGTTATTTCTTTTCTCTTACCTTTTCCTTCTCACAGACCTCTTTTTAAAATTTATTACTGAAGTATAATTGACATACAATGTTATATTCGTTTCAGGTGTACCTTCTCATAGATTTGGTTTGTTTTTTTTTTTTTTTAACTAAAGGCTGGGAAGTCATGGAGGAAAGCTCTAGTATCCCAGAGCGGAGGAGTCAGTGGAGTGCCACCACTCATTGTTTTCATCCCGGCAGCCACCATTTTGCTGATGGCTATCTGTCTCCTCCAACTACAAAAACCCTTCCCCTCCATCTCTCCGCTCAGTGCTTAGGGCCCCTCATCTCATTTCACCACCAGGAGAAAGCTCTATTTCCCACTAAAGTGCCATACAGAAGGACCTAGCTCTCAGGCCCCATTTGTTTGCTTGCAGACTGTTCCCAGGGCACTTTGCCCTCCTAAACCAAAACAGCTGTTAGGATGTCTCCTAAACAAAAGAGCTCCACCAGCTCGGGATGGCCACCCCAGGCAACTGAACTGAACCAGAACCACAGTCATTCTAAGGCACATCAAATTCTTAAGCACTGTCCTTTCCCACCGAAATACCCTAACGCAGAAGGGAGACAGAAAAATTACTCGTTCTTGGTTGAACATGTGCATGTGTCCTCACACACGCACGCGCACACACGACGCTTTTCTTATGTATGTCCAGGAAATAAAGATTATGGTGGGGAGGTCTATTTCAGGATTTAATCCCTCCCTTTCCCTCCCTAAGTTCTTCCTGGAATCTGACTCAATTATTCCATTTCCTCTATCCATTCTTTGTGGAAACCAAAAACACTCTCACGATAACCCAGAAATAGGATCTCAAGTCTCACTGTCCCAGACGCCTCTAGTGTCTAGCCTACTGCTCATGACTCGCTGTTTCCCACCTGCAGGCTCTGTCTCCGTGGTGAGGCTCTGAGCGCCCCGCACAGTTACAGGTCTTACAGAAGGACCAACAGAGAAAATGCAAACCCCAGCAAGTCTGGGGGCTTTGCTCCCTCGAAGGAAAAGAGCCCCAACTCCTGCGACACCTTCTGTTACGCAGGCACCCCTTCTCCGGCCCAGCCACTCACCTTGGGCTCACCCTGAGCGGCAAAGCGAGTGCGCAGCACGTCCACGGGGTGCACGGCCAGGGTGGCAGCACTGGCAGAAAGGCCACCACACACAAAGTGCACGGAGAAGTCACGGGCATCGTACGCGGTGGCTCTGTGCACCAGCTCGGTCAGCAGCTCGAATGACAGAAACTACAGTAGCACGTGACAAAGTCATTGACAAACATCACTCCCCAAAATACCACCATTACTCAGGGGGGGCCCAGTTCTACGGACAAGGGAACCTCTTCCTGAGCAGTGACAGAAGACAATAAACATTTAATTTTGTGCAGAGAGCAGGTGGCATTTTATATTGTTTGAGTGGGGCCAAATATCCAGAAGGTTAGGAAAATAAATGAGAAAAGTTTTATGTCAGAAAGTTCTACTCAAAGGCACCTAGGTGGCTCCGGCGGTGAGGAGCCTGCCTTGGGCTCAGGTCGTGTGATCCCAGGGTCTAGGGATCGAGCCCGGTGGGGAGTCTGCTTCTCCCTCTCCCCCTGCATGCCACTCCCCCTGCTTGTGCTGTCAACTGAAGAAAATCTTTAAAAAAAAAAGGGGGGGGGGGCGCCTGGGTGGCTTAGTTGGTTAAGCGACTGCCTTCGGCTCGGGTCATGATCCCAGAGACCTGGGATCGAGTCCCACATCGGGCTCCCTGCTCGGCAGGAAGCCTGCTTTTTCCCTCTCTCACTCCCCCTGCTTGTGTTCCCTCTCTAGCTGTGTTTCTCTCTGCCAAATAAATAAAATCTTAAAACAAAACAAAACAAAACAAGAGTTGTCACTTAAAACAGTTAAAAAAAATAAGAAAAAGAAAAAAGAAAACTGGTTGTTGAGCAGCATGAACTTTTGTGTAATAAAAGTTAAGAAGCCTGTGTTCTCATCCTGGTCCCTCCACACCCAGGCCGTGTGGCCTTTGGGAGCTCACTTCCCCTTCTCTATGATCCACGAAACTCCTGTTCTACCTTCCTCGCCACGCTGCTGGGAAGTTCAAAGGAAGTACAGATGTGAAAATGCTATTTTAGAAAAATGAAAAGATTTGTATTGCTGTTTGCCAAGCCTGGGGCCACGATGTCAGGACAGTCCTAGGAGCCACACCTAATTAATATTCAGTCGGGGCTAAGTCCCCTGGTGAGGGGACGTGTGGAAGGGAATGCTTATATGGCACAGCGTGGTCGGACTGTCTTCAATTTCAGACTTCACACTTCACGTAGTGTTCCAGTTAAGGCAAGCAGAAGTGTGGGAACCGCCTCTTGCTGCCCTAACCGGGTAGGGTCCCTGCAGGCCCCACCTTCCCTATGCTCCTCGGTTGAGCAACAGGAACCTGGGGCTGTGGTCCATTCCCCTGCCACCTACTTGGACAGCTCCGTAGCCTATAGAGAGAAGCTGTGCTGGGACGTGTCCTTTCCAGAATGCTGTGGGGCCTTCCTCCTGCAAAATCTGTCTGCCGGCCTGTAGGATCCCATGGTATTTTGCACTGGGGTCACTGCGAGACAGGCGCTCAATCTGAAGCTAGAAATCAGAATTGAAAGGGTCAGGATGACAGGGCAGGTGTGAGGTGAGAAGGAGAAATTTTAGAAAATGTAACAAAGGCAGTGAAGTGCTTCTCCTTGACAAAATTCCAAGCTCTAGAAATTTCTTTGACAAGAAAGAGAGAACTGGTCCTCCAGCCCATTACATGGGGAAAAAAGGGGAAAGGGTACCTGGAAACGGATCTTGATGACATCCAAAGGGCTGATCATCACCCGAGTGACAAGTCCGGATACAGACCCAGCCACCGCCACCTCAAAACTGGAGATGTTCCTGCCATCAGCTCTGGGGTCATAGCCAACCATCCCTGCCTCTGGCCCATGCAACGTCCATCAGTTTCGATCTAAACGCTGGAGATGTGGAGTAAACACCAGAGCAAGTTCTTAGGGTCTCTATTCACAAGCTACCTCCTCCTCAGAGCAGCCCTCCCTGACCATCCCATCTAAAACAGCACCCACATCCCCTTTTACCCTCTTGCCCTGCTTTATTCTTCTGCATAGCATTAACATATCGGACTTTTATTCTGGCCATCTGTTTCTTGCCACTTTCCCCCACTAGAATCCAAACCTGTGAAAACACGGCCTTGCTCTCATTTGCCCGTCCCTGTATTCCCAGTGCCTGGAACAGCGCCCAGCATGGGGAGTGCTCATATTCGTTCATTGAATGAACCAACAGGCTTGGTAGGAAATCATTCACTTCCGGAGATCAGCTTGCTTTCTAAGACACCTGGGCTTTATGGCAAACTCCAGCCTGAGGTAAAGTCCCAGGGCAGGAGCAGAGCCCGCTGCAGCTGAGCACTGAGGGAGATGTCCCGACACGCAGGCTTCAGGAGCACCCCATGGGACTCCCAAATAAGCCCACATTATCCAAACAGCGGCTTCTGAGCCCTCCTGCATTCCCTCCCCATCTGCACCTCTCAGGCCCAGCTGTAGCAATGGAGCCAGGCTATGCTTTGAAATGATGTTCCCTGGCCCACCTGATCCCCACTGACCTCTTCAACCTCACCCTGCACCTCTCCTCAGCCACTCCAACTAGGGTAGGCTCTGCTCCAGTTCCTAGAAAACACTGCTTGAGCTCCTATCTGCCAACCTTGTCCCTGCACCTACTGTTTCCCAGGTCTGAAATGCAGCAGCTCCCCCCCCCCCCACCGCCCCATATACCTCCACTCGCTCTTCTCCAGGTTAGCCCCTCCCTTGCACCAGGGCTCACCTAAAGAGCAACCCCTTACCCCCAGGGTCGTCCTTCTGTCCTCTCTAGCATTCACAGCACTTGCTCCTGGTTGATAACCACTGTTCCAGAGAAACACTACCACGGGTGTGTAAGATGTCGTGAATTACGTCACTGGTTGTAAAACTGGGTATCACACAAATGCTTTTCAAGAGACGGCTGGATAAATACATGAAGTCACACCCAAGCAATCCTATTAAGCCATTAAGAAGAACGAGCTAGAAGGGGGCCTGGTTGGCTCAGTCATTAAGCATCCGCCTTCAGCTCAGGTCAGGATCCCCGCATGGATCACTGCATCGGGCTCCCTGCTCCATGGGGAGCCTGCTTCTCCCTCTCCCACTCCCCCTGCTTGTGTTCCTTCTCTCACTGAGTCTCTCTCTGTCAAATAAATAAAATCCTAAAACAAGAACAAAAACAAAAAAACACGCTAGAGCGATACACACACGTGGAAAGATGACAATACAAGGAAATGTGGGAAAAATGTTTCAGAACAGTATTATCTGGTATAACTCCATTTTTGCAAAAGAAAACAGCAAAACTTACATATACTCTGTCCAGCAGCTGAAAGTATAGGGAAAAGTGTTAGAATGGGTGGCAGAGTTAACCTAGTTCTTGAATACCAATAGTAACAGGGAAGTCAGTGTCCACACAGGGCCAAGCCCCACCCTACCACGGATTCTTTTTTTCCCTCTGGCACTCTATCTGTCCCACTCCCTCAGCCCCAAACTCACTTTCATGTACGAAAGTATGAAGCAGTGCTCCAAGCCATCCTTAAAATTAACATGGCATTTCTACGTGGCTCTGGCAGCAAAGTATTCTAAAATAATATATATTTTTAAAAGTCTAATGGTGGGGTGCCTGGGTGGCTGAACAGCTGACTCATGATTTCAGCTCAGGTCATGATCTCAGGGTCATGAGACTGATCCCCACAACGGGTTCTGTGCTCAAGGAAGAGTCTGCTTAAGATTCTCTCTCCCTCTCTCTCTCTCTGCCCCTCCCACTCCAGCTGCATGCACACTCTCACTCTCTCCCGCTTAATAAACAAGTAAAATCTTAAAAAAAAAAAGTCTCACAGCATGCAACCTCTCACCCCTGCCAGCAATGTCGCCAATTCTTGGCAGCTTCTTCCTCCACACTCTCAAAGGAGGAGACCGGGCCTTTCCCATCAACCTCTCTGTGATATTAACTCAAGCTGCTTCTCTCCAGGCACCTATGAGAAGCAGCTTAAACATAGGGGTGACCGAGAGGCAAAGCCTCTCCAGAAGCTACCCAGGGATGGCCAAGGTGACACTGAGAGGGAGAGTGTCTTGCCATTAGGGAGGGAAGGAGGAGCTTCTATAAACAAGCAGCTCTGCACTGGTGGACCTATGAGTCCGCACCAGTTCAGGTTCTGCCTTTCCCTAGTCCCCTGGGAGGCTTATTTAACCTGGGTTCTCCTCTCTCTGCTGGAAAATAGGAATGTCTGCCCTACCTAGCCCAGACTGCTGGGAGGATCACGCAAGAGCCCGGATGCGGTAAGCTTTGTAAAAAAGGTAAAAGTCTAATATAAGCGAAAGGTCTGGTTAAATACAATTGCATAGTTACCTTAACTTTTTCCACTGTTCGAATTTCCTTCTTGTACCAGTAAGCCTTGATATTTACCTAAAGAGACAAAATGAAAATGAAGTATGACTGTACATGCCTGATACACAGAATAGAGCGCCTAGAGACGGGGGCCCCTGGAGTGAGTGGCGGGGTGGGCGGGGTGTGCCTTCCGGTGCCCCTTCTCTTACTGCGGAAGCCCCCGGCGCTGGGCTATGAGGTGAGCTCGAGTGCCTCTGTGCCCATGTGTTCGGCTGGAGGTCCCCGCAGACGTCCCCGCACGTGGACACACGTGTCCAGCTGTGCCTCGGGGCGTTTTCTCCCCAAGTCCGAGAAGACATCCGCGAGGCAGGCACCCACGTGTATGGCTGTCCCGCATGTGAGCGAGGTTTTGCCCCCTGCGTCCCTGAAGATGCCTCTCAAGTCAGGCGTGACATGGGCGCACACAGATCCTGCCACCACGTGAGTGCCGGCGCACGTGTGCCACCCCCCAGTCCCGAGCGCACCGCGAGGAAGGAGAAGGTAGAGGTCACTCACCCGGCACGAAGGGCGCGGCCGGGCTCAGCGTGGGCTTCTCTTCCTCACGCAGTCTCACAGCAAAACTAATTGAGCCGGCAGTAACTGGCGGGCTCCTGGACCAATCACCGTGCAGCTTGTAAGGGGCTGGACCAATAGTTGTATAGTCGTAGATGGGCAGCCCCTCTTGCAACGTACTCCTGGGTAATGTAGTTCACCGCTCCTGAAGCTGTCCCCGTGGTAAGGCGCAGAGCCTTCTGGGAGATGTAGTCTCACTGCGCGCGCGTGCGCGGATGTTATTCCCGCCTGGGAAGGTGGCGCGTCGGGAAGCACGACTGTGCCTTATGGGAGGTCGCAGCGCTAAGTGGCCTGTGGCTTGTGTCATCCTTCGAGCTGAGGGGAGGCTGACCCGCCTTCCTCAAAGCCTTCGTAGCCCCAGAATCCGGATGATCTGAACTTGGGAAAGATGGCGGGAATTTTAGCGAGTAAATGGATTTTGAAATCAGGAAGAGGACGGCAGAAATGTAGTTTTGTTTCCTCTTGGGGTTTATTATGCATAATGTCTCAAATAATATAAAAATACGTTACAGACGCTACAGAAAAATGTAGAAATGACTCATCCTCTCACTCTCACGCCAAGTAGCATCAGTGTTTTGCAGGACATTATTGCTGGTTTTTTAAATTGCATTTTTCCCTTTAGTGCAATCGCTTTGACACACAACTTTAAAACATCATTCCCCCCACCATATTGAAATAAATACCAGACATAATCCGATTTCACCAGTTAACATTTCAGAATGTATCTTTAAAAGACAAGAATTCGGGGCGCCTGGGTGGCTCAGTTGGTTGGGCGACTGCTTTCGGCTCAGGTCATGATCCCGGAGACCCGGGATCGAGCTCCACATCGGGCTCCCTGCTCGGCGGGAGGCCTGCTTCTCCCTCTCTCACTCCCCCTGCTTGTGTTCCCTCTCTCGCTGTGTTTCTCTCTGTCAAATAAATAAATAGAATCTTTAAAAAAAAAAAAAAAAGACAAGAATTCCCCTTTTTAAGTATATCCCCCAAACATCATCCCGCCCCCCAAAATTAATAATTTTCCTGATACTATCAAATATCAAATTACTGCTTACATTTCCCTGATTGGCCTATAAGTGTCATTTTTCAAAGTTTGTCCAGTTGAGATCCAGACCATACATTGCAACTGGTTAATACAGCTCAAGTCTTTTCAAATCTATGGTCTCCATCTTCTTTTTTTTTTTTTTGCCTGCAATTTCTTTCATTTTCTTCTTTCTTTATTTGTTTTTTAAGAAAGTAGGTAGTTTGTCCTGTTGAGTTTTCCACAGGCTGATCT
>PITA01025812.1:0-23717 GCA_004023965.1 Spilogale gracilis
TCCTTCTCCCACTGTCCTCCAGGTTACCCCTCATGCACCACAAGTAAGTGAAACCATGTGATACTTGACTTTCTCTTCTTGGCTTATTTCACTCAGCATAATCTCTTCCAGTCCAGTCCATGTTGCTACAAAAGTTGGATATTCATCCTTTCTGATGGAGGCATAGTATTCCATTGTATATATGTACCACATCTTCTTTGATGCATGTATCTTAAGGAAAATCTCGGGCAGTAATCAGTGACCAAAGACGCTGCTACCAATCCCAATACTGGTTGCTATCTAAATGTGGGGTGATTCCCATCTATCTCTGTACCACCAATATGATTCTATTCCTCTTATTCCCATAAATCCATGGACTTCTATCCATGCCCTCTGATCTTCTCTTCATTTAGTCTGCTCTCTTATAAAGCTCCCATTCTTAACTTTTCTCCTTATCTCAAATCAAATATCCAGTTATTTAAGTAGCTATTAGAATGAGAAAAACCTGCTGGCTCATTAGAGTAATTCACTTTAAGCTATCAATGTGAGCAGTTAAGAACAAATTGTAGCCCAGCCATCTTCTAGTAATATGACTGTTTAAAAAACCTTTCACCTCTTTATAATCTTTACTTTCCTCATCTTTGAAGTAGGAAAAAAGAAGCCATCTTCATGGACAAGACAGGTAAACATCTTGGCATAGTATCTGGAAGATAAGGAGCATATAAACACTAGTAGTAGTTGTTGCTGTCATGGTCATTACTTTTATTAATGATGGATGAAGAACGTTTCCAGGGATATCTAATGTTAATATATATTTTAATATGAATACTAATAAAAATCTACTGGAGATAAAAGCTCCTACATTCAGTATTCTGTATTTCCTAACAGAAAATGAGGTATCAGAAAGCATCTGGTGTGTAGCATTTTGAAGTTAGGTGCATTCACATCATGCTTGGATTGTTATGTCCTCCTGACTTTGACTTTTGATAATAGTTCATGTTCTTGAGGTCTCCTTGGCCTGGTAATAGTATAGTCATACTTTCTGATTATTGATTGCATGGTTATAGCATTTTCTGTTCTTTTACTGTCAACTTATGTGTTTCATATCTGTAATACATACTTAATAATGTGTCTTTTGTAAAGAGAATATAGTTGAGTCATTTCTTGTAATTCAGCCTGACAATCTCTGTCTTTACTTGGACTGTTTAGTCCATTTATATATAATCCAAATATTGTTGAGTGTAAATCTATCATTTTTCTATTTCTTCCATCTGTTTTTTAGTACTTTGTTTCTCCTTCTTGTCTACTCTAGTTTTGATGGCAGGAAAATTTTTTTTGTGTAGACTTTCTATATTATCATAACTAGATTCTTGGTGGTCTTTGTCTTTTTTTCTTTAAAAAATCAGTTTTTTTCTCAGTGATATTATATTTGCCTTTAACATTATTCAATTAAGCCCTTGTTTCAAGCACTATTATTATTATTTTGTTAAAGATTTTATTTGACAGAGAGAAACACAGCTAGAGAGGGAACACAAGCAGGGGGAGTGAGAGAGGGAGAAGCAGGCTTCCCGCCGGGAAGGGAGCCCAATGTGGGGCTCGATCCTGGGTCTCCGGGATCATGACCTGAGCCGAAGGCAGTCACTTAACCAACTGAGCCACCCGGGTGCCACCAAGCACTATTATTTTTTGAGAAGAAAGTTACTACTGAATTTCTTTTGACCAAATTTTTCACAGCTGTGGACAGGAGAGAAATTTTACTGTTTTTCCTGGCATCCATTTAAAGCCAATTGCTCTACTCAGAGATCCCAACATCAAAACATCACTAAGGTTTATGCTAAAGCTATATTTTCCTTGCCTTGCCCTGCTCCTCCCCTTCCCTCCTTTCTGCCTGCCTGCCTTTCCTATGCCCTTCCTCCTTCCCTACCTTCTCTCTCTCTCTTTCCCCTTCCTCCCTGCTTCTTTTCTTCCCTCTCTTCTTCCTTCCTTCTTTTTCTTCCCTCCATTCCTTCTCTCTCTCCTTCCCTCTTTTCTATCTTTCTTTTCTTCTTTCCATCCATCCTTCCTTCCTTCCTTTTCCCCCTCCTTCCCCCTTCCCTTCTCTCTCCCTCTCATTCCTTCCTTCCTTCCTTTCTCCCTAAGAACATCCTGTGGAGAGGCTATGTCTTAGTTAATGAGCATCCATCAAAGTCTACCAAATTAAAATCAAAACAAAAACCCCCACCATGTCAGCAAAATATTTTAGAATATTCTTGTGGACCAGATGGAGAAATGTGCAATGGAGAGTAATAAAGAGAGGGGGTTTCCTATACAACTCAACAACTGAGTAATAGCTTTGTCCTAGAGATTGATGTCTGGAGGAGGGGTTCTCTTGCTGAATGCCACTGAGCTTATATCCAGGCATATTCTGTTCACCGTGTTTTTAAAGCAGGGGATTAAATAAATACTTCAAAAGCATGTTTCTAACCCATGGGAAAGCTATTTGCATTGTAGGGGCAATCTGTAATGCTGGTTTAAAGAAATATTTTTTTATGGGAAGTATCTTGGGTAGCCTTAGGTCTTATACTCAAAAAAAAGCAAGTTATTTTCCACCTAACCACCCTTATCTCTATCCCCGTCTGCATCCCTGGTTTTTAGATTCAAGATTCAAAATCATCTCAATAGTTAGACAAAAGAACTGAAATTGACAAAGTAAAGTATAAGTGGACAAATACAAAATTGAATATTGTAACCAGTTATAAATTGTGTATTTTTAGGTATATATGTAATATATATAATATATGTAATAGATATATATAATATGTAGATACAATGATCTATATTCATATTTACACACAGAACAGTGCATATCAGAACTACCTAGGAGTTCCAAATATCATAAGAACCAAACATAGAATTCAAGAGTTAAAGGACAATCCTAATTAAATGTTAGACTACACATATAAAAGAATACATAAAGTTTAGATCATGTAAGAATATCAGGTGATACCTAGAGTGTTGTAACTGCTCTAGGAATATTTATTTTATTGCAAAAATAAAGTACAAAAATAAGACTGGGTTGGTTGAGCTTGTGAAAACTGTTTCATAGAGAGAACAATATGAGAAAATAAGAAAGTTGATTATGAACAGAAAATGTACTGGGGCAGGAAAGCCCTGGAGGCCATAGGTACAATCTCTCTAAACAAGATACATGATTTTTTTTCTGTTACTCTAGATGAGAAGTGCTTTCCGGATTTTCCACTCCAAGTATCCTTAATGATACTTGTCAAATTTCTTTGAGAACCCACATTTCACTAAAAACTATTATTCAGATATTGAATTCTAGTTTATAAGTTTGTGTTGGTATAATGCAAAATAAGGGTTTTTCTTCCTTCCCTTCCTATATTTGGGGAAGAGTATTTATCCTGTGTCACGTCATTCCATGTTCCTGGGGTCCACATGTGTGCTTCACAGGTTGAGAGAGAATAATGAGCAGAAATTCCTAGGACTATATTTTTCACTCAAAAAAACCCCTAAAACAAAAATGAAAATATGTATAACTTTCTAAGTTTTGCATACATTGCCTTGAAAATTTGAAAATAAGACACCAGAGCCTGAATAGCCATCTCCTTCTTGTCCTTTTTTGAATCAGTTATAGGTATCTGAGGTAGTTTTAGGCTGGACTAGGTAATTCATGAGTTTCTTTGACCGGTGGTATTTTTAAGATTGGACATTACATTTTGAACCCACAGAGAAGGAAAAGATATGAAAACAAGAAACCTTAGAAACATCTAGATCAATTAAATGTTAAATATTAAAATTTTGGATCTTTAAAGGAATGAAATGTTTAGGTTAAAAGCAATGGTGGAGACTTCCAGGTAGCCTCGGAAAATGACTGTTGCTAAATTTGAATCTCTCCAAAAAACATACAGATCAACAAGAGAAAGAAATACAACCCACGTAAGCCATAATGTCAGCCTAACCAGAAGAAAAATAACCCTGCAAAGTTTAAATTACTTTTGAATAGAAAAATATACAGTAGTCACCCTTGTCTGTGGTTTTGCTTTCTCAGGTTTCAGTTGTCCGTGGTCACTGGCAGTTGGGATGTAGATGATTGTTCCCTGTGACATGTGGTCAGAGGGTCAGTCCTGAAGCCAGCTACGTCATGGCCTCTCTGTCATTCGCCGTGCTCCGTCTCCTCACACAGGCATTTTATTGTCTCGTGTCATCACCAGAAGGGTGAGTACAGTACAATAAGACATTCTGAGAGACATACACATTCATATCACTTTGATTACTATATATGGTCATAATTGTTCTAATTTATTATTGGTTATTGTTGATCTCTTGCTGTGTCTAACTAATAAATTAAGTACAAAATAGCCATCTCCTTCATGTCCTTTTCTGAATCAGCTATAGATATCTGAGGTAGTTTTAGGCTGGACTAGGTAATTCATGAGTTTCTTTGACCTGTGGTATTTCATATACATACATGACGTTTGGGATTTCAGGCACCCACTAGGGTCTTGGATCACATCACTCACAGATAAGGGGGAACCACCATACCTCAACTCTCAGCAGTACAATCAACTTGAGCCTCTTCCATAAGCCTTTTGGAGAGTGAGCAGTATCCCAATTCTTGCCTCCTCCCCCTCCAGACAAGTACATAAAAGGGAAGAAGAGACAGAAACACCAAGGTTAGACCTGAAAATTACAAGACCTTCCATGAAACTCTTGGGTGGAATGAAAAAATACAAACAGAAATTATGGCATCTATAAGAAGTATTTATTATTAGAATGTTATGTATTAAAATTTATGGAGGGGTCACTCGGTGGCTCAGTCGGTTAATTGATGGACTCTTGGTTTTAGCTCAAGTCATGATCTCCTGGTCATGGGATCAAGCCCTGTGTTGATCTGTGCACTGAGCGTGGAACTTGCCTGAGATTCTTTTTCTGCCTCTCCCTCTCCTCCTCTCCCTGCTCATGCTGTCTGTTTCTAGAATAAAATAAATAAAGTTAAATTAAATAAAAATTAAATGTGAGCCTAGTGGTGGGTATTGAGGACAGGAGTTGCATGGAGCACTGGGTGTGCGGCATAAACAATGAATCTTGGAACACTGAAAAAATAAAATAATGTAATAAAAAAAGGAAAGTCATACCTGAAAAATTTAGGAAAAGCCCAACAAAATAAATTTTTAAAAGTCAAAAAAGAACTAACAAGGATAAAAGCAAAAATTAATGAGACATTGAAAAACAGATCTAAGTTCATATTAGTTTTCCAAAATTTTCTTTTTGAAAAAAATTAATAAAATAAGCTAACTTAGGGCGCCTGGGTGGCTCAGTTGTTAAGTGTCTGCTTTCAGCTCAGGTCATGATACCAGGGTCCAGGGATAGAGCCCCACATCGGGCTCCCTGCTCAGCGGGAAGCCTGCTTCTCCCTCTCACACTCCCCCTTGCTTGTGTTCCCTCTTTCACTGTCTCCCTCTCTTTCAAATACATAAATAAAATCTTTTAAGAAATCATCTAACTTTTTTTTTTAAAGATTTTATTTATTTGACAGAGAGAAACACAGCCAGAGAGGGAACACAAGCAAGGGGAGTGAGAGAGGGAGAAGCAGGCTTCCCGCCGAGCAGGGAGCCCGATGTGGGGCTCGATCCCGGGTCTCCAGGATCATGACCTGAGCCGAAGGCAGTCGCTTAACCAACTGAGCCACCCGGGCGCCCCAAAACTTTTTACCTTATTAAAAAAAAATTTATTTTCCTTTCTCCAAAGTAGATTTACTGTGTTTGCATGTATATGTAGTTCATTTTTGCTTTTTAAAAGAAGCTTTTGAGTGGTAGCATACTCTTTTTCTGCAACTTGCTTTTTATTATGTATTTATTTTTAAAAGATTTATTTATTTTAATCTTTTAAAAGATTTATTTATTTTAGAGAGAGTGCAGGGGAGGGGGGAAGGGCAGAGGGGGAAGGAGAGGGAGAGAGTATTGGATTTTAGGGTAAATACCTTAATTTTTACTAGATGTCCAAATCCTCTCTAATGTGAGAATAACAGTTTTCTCTTCCCATACAAGTGTTTCCAGAAGCAAGTTGCTAGTATCTTTTCTGGCACTTGATTTTTGTCAAACTTTCTGTATTTCCAATGTAATCTGTACAAAATGGCACCCCACTGTGGTTTCAATTTGCATTATTTCCTGCTGAAGTTTACCAGGGTTTCAAATGCTTACTGTTCATTCCTGTTTGTTGTTGTTCATTGCTTGCTCCTTTATTTTGGCAGTATTTTACTTTCGAGTTGCCTTTTCTTTTTAATTTGGAAAATTCTTTATATATTTTAGATACGAATCCTTTGTCAGTTGTATACAGATCTCTTTCTCAGTCGATAGCATGTCCTTTTATTTATGGACTTTATGAGGATAAATTGCTAATTTTATTGTAGTTTAATTTTTCATTATTTGTGATTATTATTTTGAATAAATTTAATAAATCACTCTCTACTGTGAGGTTAAAACAAAAGCTTCTCCTGTATTTCCTTCTTAATGTTTTCAATTTCAACTATTATTTGTGTCTTTAATGGAATTAAAATTGATTACAGCATTTGCTTGAGGTAAAGATTCAGTGTTATTTTTTGACATAATCTATTTTCTCAGCACTGTTTATTTATACCTCATTAATTTAGGAATCCTCTGAAGCCATATAGAATATTTCCATATGTGCATGTTCTTTCAGTTTCTGTATTCTGTTCCGTTGGTCTCAGTGTCCATTTCTCAGCCAAAGCTACATTATCTTAATTACTATGCCTTAATAAAAAGTCTTGATATTGAAAAGGCAATGCACTTCATCTTATTACTGTTTCTCAAAATTTTCTTGGCTATTCATGGTGTTTTGCATGAAATGACTTTTCGGTTTGTTGCAGTGTTTCTGAATTTCCTTTAACTTTACCTCTACTTTGTGTCACTCCTTCTCATGGTTCAAAGTCTTAAACGTAGGCTCCTGTTTGACTAACTCACTCACCTGTTTGAGGTCACACACTTGCATTTCAGTCACCAGGGATGTGAAAAAGTATTTTCTACTTTGACTTTTCTCTATTGTTAGGTGGACCTCTGCTTTCATCTATAGTCTGACTTTCTTCAGATGGGATGACAAGTATTTCAGTGATTTTTTTTCTGCTGCATGACAACTTATCTCAGTGATCAGTGGTTTAAAATAACAATTGTTTTATTGCTAGATGATGATTTTGGTGCAGAGTTTGGCTAGGAGATTTTTACATTCCATGTGGCATCATCTGAGGTTAGTTGGTGGTGGTGGGGTGGTACCTAGTCTGGTCTGAAGAGTCATGTGCTTGCATCTGGAGGAAATGGCTGGAAAACTGGGTTCAGCGGGGACTTTTGATCAGATTGTCTTACACATGGCCTCTTCAGCTTGATGGTTTCAGGGTATTGATACTTACATATGGGTGCCTAGAAAGAGTGGTCCAAAAGACCAAAAGTGGAAGCTACCAGTTTCTTAAGGTTTTGGCAGGGACATTTCTGCTGTTTCTGTTAAATCGAAGCACAGAGACTACCCAGATTCAAAGAGGCATGGGCCCCACTTTTTGATGGGAAGAAAATTAATGAATTTGCTGCCATCCTTAATCTGCCACAATGAGTTTAATTCCTGGGCAGCCAGTATTCTAATGTCCTCTAAAATAAGGTCAATTTTCTCTTTTAAAAAGAGAATCTATCTTATGTACCTTGTAAACCTTATCTCATAGGGCCAACATAACAAAAATTAAACCCGTCTAAGGAATCTGATGTAGGAATGAGTTGAATGAATGGCTGCAACTAAATTTGGAGTAAGAGGAGTTTATTTATGCTATTTAAAATCATTAGAAATTAAGTAAATGTCCCGAGTGTATCATACTTAATTAAATGACTCATTTCTGTCCTTGTTTTGCCACTGCTTGACAGAATTCTTATTTAAGTTATCTCTGGATCATAGGCTTCTCATCTGAAAATGTGCTTCTTATTATGTATCTTATCTACCAGATGATGTTGTAATGCTGTTGTGAAAATAAATGTGATAAAAGATGTAAAAGCCCTTTGAAAATTTAAAGAATACTAATTTAATTCATTATATCCTTTTAGTAATATTTCCATCATGTAGAAAGAGTTTAACTTTGTTGAAGTGAACTACAGTTGACCCCTTGAACAACACGGTTTTGAACTGTGTGGTCTACTTATATGTGGATTTTTACAGTACGGCATTGTAAATATATTTTTTCTTCCTTATGATTTTCTTAATATTTTTTTCTCCAACTTTATTTTAAGAATACAATGTAAAATACATATAACATACAAAATAGGTGTTAATTGACTATATTATTGGTAAGTTTGCTGGTCACTGGTGGGCTATTAGCAGTTAAATTTGGGGGGAGTTAAAAATATACATAGATTTTTGACAGGCAGGGGTGAGGGGAATTGGTGTGCCTAAACCCCCATTGTGGCTATATAGTTTCTTAAATGTTTTGGCAAATCATACTGCAAGTTTTGCTATAAGATTGTGATCTCCTCAAGGGAGGGCCATTTGGAAATTGAATGAAGTGAATTATTTTCTTATAGTTGCACATATTCCTGATGAAATTTCCCATACACACAAAAAAAAATGATTGTTAGATTCAAAAAATGTTATTTTGGTGAGATCATACTAAAAATGAAATTCCTGTCTTAAATTTTCAATAGAATTGACCACGAAAGTATAAGAGTAGGTAAAAATTCCTACCTCCCACATGAAAACTTGAAAGAGTTTAATGCATGTTCCAATAATTTTGAGAATTCTCATTCTTCCTGCAAGAGCGCCAGGCTTCTTTAAGCATGTTGGATGAGAGGACCATATCACTGTGAAGGTGAAGACAGAGCCCTGGCCACGAGTACAGGGGGAAGGCAACTTGCTAACACTTGTTCAATCACAGGACCCTGATGGATGCAGTTACTAGAAAGCTTCTGCAGTGAGCATCGTACTAGGTCACGGGCTGTTTTTTTCTCTAATGAACAGGGGCATGAATTCTGACCACAAAAGAGAAACTGCAGTTAAAAAAAAAAAAAAGTGGGGGAGGGGCTACCCTAAAAAAATTAAAATCCAAGGAATGCCTTTTGCTGCAATAGTTTTACCACAAGAAACTGGAGACTGTAAATAGAACATTTTATATTTTCAGATGGGAGTGACATCCACTTAAATTTAGAAGACAGACGGCAAGGAGGGAAAATGTGAGATTAGGATATCATACTTAATACCATAAATCATGATTGATATTTCAAAAACAGAAGTGCAAGTGGCAAATAGATTATACAATGCATAAAATTGAATTAAGGAAGTAGGATAAAAGTCTGAGATAGTTTCCGGATATTCAAGAGAAAAGGATAAATATATGAAAATGTATTGGGCCAACACGATATCAAAATATTCCAATCTGAGTATGACAGCAACCGTAAGAACTGCTGAACAGGGAAATAATAGAAGACTGAAGAAAGCTTTGTATGTGTCAATTCAAGGGCCCATTGGTGGATAAGATTTATAATAAAAAGAGGTGAAGACCTCATCCTTGTAATATTTTTTAAGTGTAAAGGAAAAAAATCTTACAAGTTTTCAGATGATGGCACTGAAAGGGCCGCCACCTACATCTCTCTGGGGCCAGGAATGAGAGTATGAAGAATGAAGGCTTTCACACCTGGTGTCCAAGTAGTAGTAAAATAATTAGAATTAGGTTATTAGTAAAAAATTAGAATCAAATGTCAGAAATAATTTTTGAAAGAGAAGATGCTTAATATAAATAAGTAATACATTGTGAGCAAAAATCAACCATCTGTGCTTATGGAAATCATTGTTGGCTGGGGAGTAAATGTATGCCAAACTTCTTATCTTGTCTAGTAGGATGGCAATGTGCAATTTCCTTCTTGATCACTCAAGAGCAGAGTTTTAGATAGGATTTTGACATCCTAATTTAAAAACAGTAAGAGAATTGAGATAGATTGGATGGTCAGGACAAAAAAGAACAAAAAAAAATTTAAGAAATAATAAGACAGCAGACCTCAAAAGAAAACAAATTTAAAAATGGAAAGTAATTATAAAGCAGGATATCCAGCAATCTTACTAAATGCCCCCAGGAATGGCCATATGTATTTGTTATACGAAGATGCTTAGATTAGATTTTAAACTGAACCCATTTATAAGAAGTACCTAAAACCAAATAATCATGTTTTAAGTAGAGAAAATGGGAAAAGATATATCAGGCATACAAAAATACACAAAAATAGACATAATACTAATTATTAGAATTGGTATTAGCTGTGTTTAAAGGATGCAAGAATGACCTAGTGTTTTTAAACTATTAATACATCAAGTAAGTAGATGAAAAAAGGGAAAACAAGCTTAATGAGCATCTCAATAGGTTCTGAAAAGATTAAGGCCAATATACATTCCTAATTTTTAAAAAATCTTCACAAGCTAGGTAAAAAGCATTTTAAACTAGAAGTCAACATGATATATAATAATGATAATCTTCCACAGAATCCAGTAACTGAGGCAAAGATGCCTGCCTTTATCAGTATTATTTTACAATGTTGTGGAAGTTGTCATTGATGTACTGAGGCAGAAAACCATAATAATCAAAATATTCATGGGAAAGGAAAATACAGAGTTCTTCACAATTACCTGTGGTAGAACTAGGAACTTAAAGAAAGCAAAACTGCTGATCAAGTTAAAAGATAACCCAGATTGAAAACACACACAGGTTAGTAACCTTCCCATAATCTTGAATTACCTATTTAGAAAACCTAATGAAAAACCATATTCCTAAGAATAACAAATGCATATATAGGAAGAGCTACAAAAGGTAACAAAAACCAGGGTTTGCCAAATGACATAGAATTTTAAAAAATGGAGGAAAATGTGGCGATGGTTAATAAAGAAGCAGTTTTCCCCCAATTCATTTATCAAGGGAATACTATTCCAGTAAAAATCTAAGCATGACTTTTTTTTTTTAACAAAATGCTTCTAAAGTTCATCTTGAATAATAACAATGTTTTACAAACTTCTGGGCAAAGGGATAATGATTTTCCCCTTTCAGATATTTTAATTTTAATATATATTGAAAAATGTATTGGAACACTTAACTATATATTGAAAAGATGAGCTTTTATAACACTGTAATGTAATAAGCCTCAAATTTACTAAAAATTGAAAGAATTTTGGGTTCTTAAACCTTGGAAGGAGAAAAATGCTTTTTCCGTTGTATTGTAGCTATAAATTTACAGTGAAGTCACCTTTTGGAATGAGTCTGTGTATAGGAAGCAATAGCAAAACCCAGGGAACTGACCCCTCCGAAAGTCTCCTACATTTTACATATGAAAACATCAAGAATAAGACAGAACACTCAAGTGAGAAAAAGGGAAATGTATTTGCAATATATGGCAAATAGTTATCATCGTTTAATTTATTTTTACTTGGCAAATTTAATCTTTGATAATCAGAAAATAGTTTAAAATCTTACACATTTTCAGGGTCACCATAATAAACACCAATTAATTCAATTTAACTTGTTGTATCATTTTGTATATCATCGTATTATTAATATACAAAGATCAGTAAAACTAAGTTCCTTTTAAAAAGAAAATATTCATAAGGAGATTGAAGCAGTGATCAAACTCCCCCCCCCCAAAAAAAAACAAGAGTCCAGGACCAGATGGATTCCCTGGGGAATTCTACCAAACATTCAAAGAAGAAATAACACCTATTCTCCTGAAGCTCTTTCAAAAAATAGAAACAGAAGGAAAACTTCCACAGTCTTTCTATGAAGCCAGCATTACTCTAATCCCCAAAGCAGACCAAGCCCCATCAAAAAGGAGAAGTTCAGGCCAATATCTCTGATGAATATGGATGCCAAGATTCTTAACAAGATCCTTGCTAACAGGATCCAACAATACCTTAAAAAGATTATCCACCATGACCAGGTGGGATTTATCCCAGGGATGCAAGGGTGGTTCAACACTTGCAAATCAATCAATGTGATAGAACAAATCAATAAGAGAAGAGAGAAAAAACACATGGTACTCTCAATTGATGCAGAAAAGGCATTTGACAAAATATAACATCCATTCCTGATTAAAACTCTTCAAAGTATAGGGATAGAGGGAACATTTCTCAACCTCATAAAATCTATCTACGAAAAACCCACAGCGAATATCATTTTCAATGGGGGAAAAACTGACAGCCTTTCCTCTGAGATCAGGAACAAGACAAGGATGCCCACTCTCACCACTACTGTTCAACATAATGTTAGAAGTCCTAGCAACAGCAATCAGACAACAGAAAGAAATAAAAGGTATTCATCTTGGCAAAGAGGAAGTCAAACCCTCTCTCTTTGCAGATGACATGATACTCTATGTGGAAAACCCAAAAGACTCTACCCCCAAACTACTAGAACTCATACAACGATTCGGTAATGCTGCAAGATACAAAATCAATGCACAGAAATCAGTTGTGTTCTTATACACTAACAATGAAAATATAGAAAGGGAAATCAGAGAATCGATTCCGTTTACTATAGCACCAAAAACCATAAAATACTTAGGAATAAACCTAACCAAAGAAGTTAAAGATCTCTACTCGAGGAACTACAGAACACTCATGAAAGAAACTGAAGAAGACACAAAAAGATGGAAGAGCATCCCATGCTCATGGATCGGAAGAATAAACATTGTTAAAATGTCTATACTGCCCAGAGAAATCTATACTTTCAATACTATTCTGATCAAAATTCCACCAACATTTTTCAAAGCATTAGAAAAAACAATCCTAAAATTTATATGGAACCAGAAAAGATGCCGAATTGCTAAGGAATTGTCAAAGAAGGAAAACAAAGCTGGGGGCATCACATTACCCGACTTCAGACTTTATTACAAAGCTGTGATCACAAAGACAGCATGGTACTGGCTGTACAAAAACAGAGAAATAGACCAATGGAACAGAGTAGAAGTCCAGATATGGACCCACAAATCTATGGGCAAATCATCTTTGACAAAGCATGAAAAAATATCCAGTGCAAAAGGGACAGTCTCTTCAATAAATGGTGCTGGGAAAATTGGACAACTACATATAGAAGAATGAAACTAGACCATTCTCTTACACCACACACAAAGGCAAACTGAAATGGATGAAAGACCTCAACGTGAGGCAGGAATTCATCAAAATCCTGGAAAAGAACATAGGCAGTAACCTCTTTGACATCGGCCACAGCAAGTTCTTTCAAGACACCTCTCCAAAGGCAAAGGAGACAAAGCGAAAATGAACTTCTAGGACTTCATCAAATTAAAAAGCTTCTGCACAGCAAAGGAAACAGTCAACAAAACAAAGAGGCAACCCACTAAATGAGAGAGGATATTAGCAAATGACACTACAGACAAAGGGCTGGTATCCAAGATCTATGAAGAACTACTCAAACTCAACATCCAAAAAGAAGATGAACACATCAAAAAATGGGCAGGAGACATGAAGAGGCACTTCTCCATAGAAGATTTACAAATGGCTAATAGACACATTAAAAAATGTTCATCATCACTAGCTATCAGGGAAATTCAAATCAAAACCACTCTGAGATACCACCTTACACCAGTCAGAACAGCCAAAATTTACAAGACAGGAAACAACAAGTGTTGGAGAGGCTGCGGAGAAAGGGGAACCCTCTTACACCGTTGGTGGGAACAGATGTTGGTGCAGCCACTTTGGAAAACAGTGTGGAGATTCCTTAAAAAATTAAAAACCCTATGACCCTGCAATTGCACTACTAGGTATTTATCCCAAAGATACAGATGTAGTGAAAAGAAGGGCCATATGTACCCCAGTGTTCATAGCAGCAGTGGCCACAATTGCCAAACTGTGGAAAGAGCCAAGGTGCCCTTCAAGAGATGAATGGATAAGGAAGATGTGGTCCGTATCTACAATGGAATACTATGCCTCCATCAGAAAGGAAGAATATCCAACTTTTGTAGCAACATGGACTGGATTGGAAGAGATTATGCTGAGTGAAATAAGCCAAGTAGAGAAAGTCAAGTATCCCATGGTTTCACTTACATGTGTTGCATAAGGGGTAATATAGAGGACAGTAGGAGAAGGAAAAGAAATGGGAAGTAGGTTAATTTGGGGAGAGAAATGAAACATGAGAAACTTTGGACTCAGAAACAAACTGAGGGTCTTGGAGGGAAGGGGGAGGGGGATGGGAGAGCCTGGTGGTGGGTACTGAGGGCACATATTGCATGGAGCACTGGATGTGGGGCATAAACAATGAATCTTGTAACACTGAAAAAAATAAAATAAAATTTAAAAGAATTTTAAAAATTAAAAAAAAGAAAATATTCATTTTATCACTGCATCCTCATTAATTATAACAAATGGTTAGAGTTCAGTTTTACCAGTAATCAGGTCAAATGAAAACAAATCAAATATTTGTGATTTCTTTTTAGAATTTGAAAACGTTCATGTCCAGTGTTGGCATTATAAAGAAGTATGCCTTTCTTTGTACATTGCTGATGGTAGCACATATGACAACATTCTCTCTCCATATGTATATAATATATATCTATATGTATCTCCTTAATATATTTGTATTTTTTTTTACTTAGTAAATCATTTCTAGGAATTTATTGAAAGGAAAAATAAATGAACACAAAATAGTTTTCTTTTATTGGATATTTTGAAATTATAACAGTACCTTCTTGTTGTAAAACATAAAATGATATAACACAAAGGTATAGAAACAAAGTTAATTATTTTCCCTTGCCTGCCTTCTGCCTAAGCCTGTCTTTCCTCTTTGGAAACCAATTTTAGTGGTCTGGTATATATTCTTTGGTACATCTTTTCTTCAAATGAATATATATAGCATATTATATAAAGAGATTTTGGTTGATCTGCTGAAATGGGGATTTTTTTAAAGGTTTTTATTTATATGACAGAGAGAAACACAGCCAGAGAGGGAATACAAGCAGGGGGAGTGAGAGAGGGAGAAGCAAGCTTCCCGCCGAGCAGGGAGCCCGATGTGGGACTCGATTCCGGGTCTCCGGGATCATGACCTGAGCCGAAGGCAGTCGCTTAACCAACTGAGCCACTCAGGTGCCCCTGAAATGGGGATTTTATTACATGCATCATTCTGCAGTGTCCTTTCACTTGTTAGTATGTTGTAGACATTTCTAGAAATCCATAAAATCAGATCTAACTTGCTTTTCCAATTTCCTTATATAGACAAAAGCATGCAAATATAATGACATCATAATGATATCACATGTATGATTGTATCATATATATAATGTATAATTATGATATATATTTATATATAGCATTTAAAATGAATTTATGTGTTTTCTTTTTTTCCTGTCTTTTTCTTCTCTGTTCTTGTGAAATTGTTTAAAATACAAAATAACTATAGATAACCAAATAGAGAATTACAATATAAATTGCAGGATATTTTTGTGATGGATTGCTAGGCAGTCATGAAGAAACTTTTGTTCTGTCTTTTCTTAAATTCTTGTCTATTTGGCATCCATCCATCATTGGCCCAATTATATTAACTATATTTTCTTGTTTTCCGTATTCTTGATGCTCTGGCATTTGTGGCATTGCTGTTGGGATAGAGACTGCCCATCCCAAAACAATCTAAGAGCCAGTGGTTACTAGCTTTCCTTTCATTCCCATGTCCTGGCCACCTTAGTGCTTCCCCTGAGGCCCTGCATAGCTTGCAGTGGCCACCTATTTGGAAATGATACAAAACTCTACAGAAATCAACAGTCCAGTTTCCAATGCATATTTATGTGTTTGCATATTTAGACAAAATTAAAAGGAATTTAACCAAAATGTTAATAGACATTGTCATGGATGTTATAGTACTAAATAATATCAGTGTTTTTCTTTATAATTTTTCTGTATTTCCCAAAGTTTGAGCAAGTTTTTTAATGAACATAAGTACGGCCATGTATATTTCTACCTCTGCCTTACCTATTACTTTATATTCACAAAACTCAATTAAAACCAGCTTCCTAAGTTCCAGAACCTAATTCATAAAATAAATTTCCAAATGTAAGCCTTTTAGAATGGCTTGTATATACCATGCCATTTGCCATTCTTATCCCTTCTAAATCTGATTTTTTTTTTTTTTGGAATCATGACTCTAATTTCTGAAATAAAGAGCAAAGAATGACACACATGTCCTTATCTCCCTGATCTAGAATAGATACCATTGTGAATATGGTTGGTATCTGTTGGAGTCAGTTGGTTTCCAAAAGAAAAACTGAATAACAGGATAAAATCAAAAGCTCTAATCTAAGAGATCATGACTCAGTCTTTGTTCTCCCTGCAAAATGAACTCATTGTAAACTGTGACCCTTGAATGTTCATGCATTTGTTTGACTTCTGATTTAGTTTTAAACAGGCTTAGTGATTTTCAGTTTGTGGTGGGACAGAGTCCAGTGGTGAGTGGATGCCTACTGTGAAAAGGGTTTATCATTTTAGTTGGGACCAAACTGCAAGAGAAACTAATTGGGGCTCAAACTTGCCAATATCCCATATGCAAACTGAACATAAGCAAATATTTAATGTCAGACTGATAACTGAAATGAAAAAAAAAAAGAAAAATGTGATGAGCTAACAGATCGTGTCATGTTAAAGAATCTGGGGGCATGGTAGATAGAGGATGTCCTTGTGGTCTCACGAATTCTAGAAACTGACTCATTTAAAACCCGAGGCCAGGACATTTCTTGTAGCATTTAAAACCTTAATGTGATGGTAGACAATGAGAAATAATTATATGCAAGAAATATTAAAGACATGTCAATATCAATCTAGATGTGAGATTACATTTTAATGAATTTCCAAAAGACACCTGTGCATCTTAATCAATTTTCTTTTCTGTACAGGAATCTAGGGGTCTGTGCCCACATGCACAAACATGCATGTGTGAGTGTAGGTGTGTTGACTTCAATATTCAGTAGTAGAACCAATGCATGGAGGTTGGGGGGAAGTTTGGTGCTGAATAAAACTTTTATAAGAATTTCTTTCATTTTATTTGGAAAAAAGAGTCTTATCCTATGGAAAAAATAAAGTCTATCTTAAGTAATCTATAAATTCTGCTCATAGTGGAATGGTTTCTGATATGCATAAAGTTCCATATTTCCTTAAACGTGTGATCGTGATAACAAGTGTTCTGCATTTGTGAGAAAAACTGAAAATAATTTGAATTGTAATATTTATAGTATTACAAGCCAATTATACATAGGGATTAAAGAAAAATCTGTTTTAAAAGTTTCTTATACAAATATAGATAATATGATCTGTATTAATAGTACCAAAGAAGAGAAAAATGAACACACAGTGAAAATATTCATGTGAGATTCATAGGATTTTTTCTCCCTAATGACCAAAATCAGACCATCTAAATCACTCAAATTGTCTACCAATCTAGATTTTTTTAAAACATTTTATTTATTTATTTGACTGAGAGAGAGAGAGATCACAAGTAGGCAGAGAGGCAGGCAGAGAGAGAGAGGAGGAAGCAGGCTCCCTCGATCCCAGGACCCTGAGATCATGACCTGACCTGAAGGCAGAGGCTCTAACCCACTGAGCCACCCAGGCGCCCTCAATGTAGATATTTTTTAAATGCACCCTTCCAGATATTTATCCTCTAAAGGGAGAGAGATGTATGTATAATCCTCTACGAATAAATGCAATCAGCCTTTTTCTTTGAGTAAAAATTGTCACTGTCCATTCCTTATATTCTGTGTTTCAAAGCATTGAATATTGTCAAGAAGTATAAGATTGAATATTGTCAAGAAGTATAAGAAAAGTCTAAGATTCTACTCTTCTTCCAAGCTAATATGTTAGCTTGCCGTAATTTTATGGCTGTTGGAAAGAGACATTAGACTTCTGGGTCAGAGACAAATGACTACTTATCACTCATAGCATCAGTCACCATACTGGTCACTTTCCTTTTGCCTCCATGTTCCAATGGGGATGAAGAGATGGACCCAGATGGATGTCTCTCATACAGTGAGCTGTGTTCCAGGGGAGGAATCTTCACTTGGGAAATGTGAATCTTTTATAGCACACAATAGGCATGTCTGTCCTTTTGTTTTGGAAGGAGATGTTATCATACAAGCTAGTAAGCAAATATGCCCTTTGCTCTAGAGGGAGACACAGTCTCTAAATTCTAAGGTTGTTTGTGCTATCAATATCCTTTAAAAGATAGTCTAGGACAAAGTGTGGTATGTGCCTCTGTTTGCAAGATATGCAGAAGAGCAGGACACATGGAGGATCGTCTCAACAAATATGTGAAGATTTACCTAAGGAATGGCTTTCCAAATGAAAGAAACAAATCATTTCTTCTAGGATCCTATGCTAGTTGGCACTAAGGATTGTATGTTATAGACCATAGAGGCGTCCCACCCTCAATCTCCATGAAGCGCTGTATTTATGGTGTGCTCAACATGTATGAATTAGGAAGGGATGTGGTAGGGAGAATTCTTAGATGATTGCCAGGGACCCTCTCCTTCGTATAGTCTTCTGCCATTGAGTGTGGTTGGAACCTCCAAGTAGGAAGTGATGTCACATTGCAAAAGGGAGATTACCTGGGGTGGGCATGAGATAACCAGGTGATTCTTCTAAAAGCATAGCATTTTCTCTGATCACAGAGGAAGAAGTCAGAAAGAAGTGTTTCCTCTGGCCTGGAAAAAAGCAAACATCCATGCTGTGAACTGCCTTCAGGGGCTACGTGGTGTGGAACAGTGGCTAGGGAGCTGAAAACAGCCCCTGACCCACAGCCAGCAAGCAACCGCGATCTCCCTCTGAGAGCAGAAGAAACAGAATTCTGTAATAACCACATAAGATGGAGGAGGACCGTGAGCTCCACATGACAGTGTACCCGGGAGAAACTGATCACAGGACCCAGTGGCCAGCCCGGACTTCCGACCTCCACAAACTATGAGCTTCCGACCTCCACACACTATGAGCTAATGCATGGGAACTCCTTGATGGGAAGCCACTAAGATTGTGGTAATTTATTACACAGCAATAAAAAAAAAAAAACTAATAGAGAGAAGCAAGGTAGAGAATCCCTTGTTCATGGCAGCAAACTCTAATTTCCTGCAGCCTCACTGAATATTTTGTTATGTGAACTGAGGTAAGCCCTGCAATCACTATTATATCACTACCTTCTTGTGCATCTGCTCTTCACTTCTCCCCAGCTGTAGATTCTTGACCAATGTAGAATAAATCCACCATTTATTGGGCTTCTAGGTCATAAGCACTTACATTAGGCTTTTGATACATGATCTCATTTAAACCCTGCAACAATCTCGAAAGGGCAATGCCTCTGTAATTAGGAAAAAGAAAATGTAATTTTTGAGGGTTAAGTACCTTCATCAGAGTAAAACAAACTGATGTGCTTCGGGATTTCAACCTGATTATGTCTGACTTCAAATCCTATTTTTACATGCTGCATGCTGGTACGTTTCAATACCGACACAACCAAAACTACAGAACGTATTACTCATAGTTATCAATATCCGTTACTGTTTAACTTCAAAGTACAAGGGGAATTGAACTTCCTGAACTCTTGCAGTTAAGTATGGTCATGTGACTCATGTTGGACAATGAAATGTGAACGAAAGTGAGAGACATCACTTCTGGGCCAAAGCATTTAATTGCCTAGGCTTGACCTTGCAGTCTTCTCTTTTCCTACCAGAACAATCCTGGACGTCAAGACTTAAGGTGGAGCCCACATTAGCTTTGTGAGTGGCTCGACATGTCATGTAAGCAAGACTCAAGCATCAATTTATGCCGTCGAGATGTGGAGCTGTATTGTCACCCCACTATAACCTAGTTTTTTCTAACTAGTATAATCATCTGAATCAAGCTTATAGCCTACAATTCTCATGGATAAATTTAGATTGATTTTAAGCACTAATACCCATCTGAGGCACTGCGTCTTAACTATACTGATTTGCTAGCTGGTCTCCAGATGTTTGGTGCTTTCCCAGACCTCAGGATTTTGGAACCTGCTTTTCCCTCTGCTTGGAACTGGAAAGAGTTCATGGTAGGTGGTTAAGAATGGGCTAAGGATTCAGGCTAGTTTAGGTTGGTATCTGGAAACCTCTACTTCCTCTCTATACTGACTTGGGCAAGTAAATTACCCCCCCCCCGCATCTCCTTATCTGTTACGTGGGATGATGGTAACACATCTGTCACAGTCCAGCTGTGAACAGTAAATGAAAAAGGTGAAACATTTTGACTAGTTTTGCTATTACTTCTATTATTAAAAATCCCACTCATATAGTATCTCTTCCAGGAAGCCTTCCTGATTCTTCCAGGTTTGATCAGGTAGCCCTTTATTGTACTATGTAACAGATTACCAAGACATCTATGAAATGATGCCAGATACGTGTCTCCTTTTCTCTAGTTATCAGCACCTGAAAAATATCAATTAAAAATAAAATAGTGCCGGGGCACCTTGGTGGCTCAGTTGGTTGGGCGACTGCTTTCGGCTCAGGTCATGATCCTGGAGACCCGGGATCGAGTCCCACATCGGGCTCCCTGCTCGGCGGGAAGCCTGCTTCTCTCTCTCTCACGCTCCGCCTGCTTGTGTTCCCTCTCTGGCTGTGTTTCTCTCTGTCAAATAAATAAAATCTTTAAAAAAAATAAAATTAAAAAAAATAGTGTATTCCTAACACTTAATAGTAAATTTTTTCTGAATGACAAAGGAACTTTAGAGTCAATAATGGTGAGCCTAAGTTAGCAATTACTAGGAAAATAATTGTAAGTCCCAAGTAAAATTAATCTGGTAAAGATAATCACATGAATTAATCTAGTTATAGAAATGTTCTTTTAACTAGCTTGATGGATTGAAGCTTCGTTTTCCTAGAGTTAAATGGGATATAATTTTCAAAAATTAAGCTCATTTTGATTTTCTCAAATTGCTGAAAGCATGAAGTTTATTGTATAAATTATAGTAAGAAATATAGCTGGTCATTCTGGCATTTAGCAACCTGCTTATGTTCAGAGACATACCCTCCCCATCACACTTACTAACTAACACATGTCAACGATTGGCATTATATCTTTGAACACCCCAAATTACTGCAAAGCAAAAATAAGGGTTAAATGCATCATCTTTGTTATCTAAAATAACTTGTATTTTTGCTAATGTCCAATTTGCTATCATGGATCCATGTAGACATTAGAAAAACAGACCCTTTTAGCTTAATGAGCAAGAAGAATCCCTCATTTTTGGTCTTGATACCGTTTGTAATTTCTCAAAAGAAATCATCTGAAGGGGCGCCTGGGTGGCTCAGTTGGTTGGGAGACTGCCTTCGGCTCAGGTCATGATTCCAGAGACTCGGGATCAAGTTCCACATCGGGCTGCCTGCTCAGCGGAAAGCCTGCCTCTCCCTCTCTTACTCCCCCTGCTTGTGTTCCCTCTCTGGCTGTGTTTCTCTCTGTCAAATAAATAAATAAATAAATTCTTAAAAAAAAAAAAAAAGAGAAATCACCTGAAGTTCGTTGCTTCTGTTTGTTTCTAAAGCCTGTGACTTCCCTTCTGGTGTAAATATATTTGTAATCAACACTGCCTTACCCACAAAGCTAACTTTTCCAACAATAATCTTCCAAGCTAAAAGTTTTTTAGAATGGGAAGTGGATGACGCCTGGGATAGTGGGACTATATCATCTAAGTTTGGGAGACTTTTTTCATTAACAGCATTTGGAATTTCTGTTCCACTGTTGTGGCACTATCTTACCTATTGTCCGATCCCTGCATATGATATATCTTGCTCTCCAAGAGGGAGAGATTTTATTTTATTTTTTGGATTAGGAATGGCTGCTAGCAGAATATGAAGCTCATTTTTTTTTCATGCTTGAGCAAAATGAAAGTCTTAGTGAAGATAATTAGGTTTTACTTTTCAGTATGGAACGACATGATAGAAGTGAATAAATCAAGGGAGAGGAGAGGAGGAATAAAAGGAGACTCATATCATGGGGTTACGTGTGCGGGCCAAGAGATGATGACACCACTCCCTAGAAATTTGAACACTTAGGAAGTAAAATGTATGTTCATTATCAACTCCTTTAGGCCAGTGCCTAACGGGAATATGGTAAATTAGGCAGGGTACTTTGGGTTTCAAAGTGACATAATGTCTGAGCATTAAAGCCAGAGGTAGAGCAAGGTCAGTATTCATGCCTGTCCACTTGAATCTGAATGCCTGTAGAATTTCCCTTCAGTCCCCTGAACAGGAGCTTGGCTAAGAAGGAGCCCAAGAGATGCAACCACCCCCAGGTGCATTTGCGAGGAGGCCCGTGTGGTCACATCCCCATGTTAGCTGTAGGCAGGTGGGCATGCTCCGTGTAGCCTCTTTGGCTGCCCTTTCTGGGGTAGAAGGAAGAGATCTGTTAGTGACAAAAACCTCTAATGGTTGCTTTTCTTTTCTGTTACCTCTTTGCCTGTGATTTCTGGCACAGAATCAGCGGACTGAGCATTGGCTTGGTTGCATGCCCCAAGATGTCTTAAAGGCGAATGAACCTAATTGATTTTGCCTCTTTTCCAAATATCCCCTTGGCTAACTAGCTAAGGAGGCTTCTAGTCTTGCAGCAGAAAGTGATTCTTCGCTAATTCAAGATGGAGGCCACTGTGTGTGTTTCAGTAGCAAGGAGTGGTGGTAATCAGTGTGTGAATAGGGCTGAGCTCTGCATGGGTACAGCTGATGGGGATAAGTTAGGGGTTGGGCACTTGAGTTGCTCTCCTGGACCCCTGAGTCCCTTGCACAGGGGTGGAGAGTGAAGGTCCCATGCCTAACTGGGACAGAGATACTGTGGCTTTGGTTGGTGGTATTTTGGGGAAAGGCAGGGTTGAAAGCATGAGGATGGTGGTTCTAGCTTTTCTGAATTTCTCTCATCATACCTGACATTAATGATACATCTGCTAAAATTTGATAATAGAATTGCACGAGGGATGTTGGCAGTTGTCAGTAAGAGCTCAGGTCCTAATATAGTCTTTTATCTAATAAACACATTTTTAAATTGCCAATTCATCGTAAATTTTATAATATTTTAACCTGCATTGTTTTAAACCCTCCAACACATCTAAATAGCTAGAAAATCTGTGAGCAAATCATCCAGTGTGTCAACGAAACAAAACCACAGTTGCTTTCCCTCCCTGTTTGTAGTAAATATGCGTTAGACCCAGCACCGTAGATTTATGATTTGTATGTTTCTATCAGGATTTCTGTTTCACTTATAAAAGTGCAAGGAAACGCAATTTTCCATTTGTAACACTTTTTTAAAGTTAAGAAAGTTAAGTTCCACAAAATGTTTCTTTACTTTTTATGTCTCAGCATTGTTATGAAAACAGTTTAAATGAACAAAGCCGATATATTGAAAACAATATTAATGTGCAATATATATTTAGAATTTTGAATTTTTTTCTATAAATAATTCTGGGATTAATCAAATGGAGAGGGAGACTAGTTATTGTTTGGTCTTTGTTTTGCTCATAATCCTGTTTCTTCCTTTTCTTAATCCAAGTATCCTTTTTGATTCCCTGATTTCTGCTCCCCTGTATTTTTAGTTTGCTTTTTTCTTTCGACTTTCTTGTTTATATTCTTTCCTTTCCCTTCCATGTTTCCTTTTCATGTTCTAATTTCTCCTTTCCCTGTTTTTTCCCTTGCTGCCTTTGTTAGATCTTCAAAGAAGAAAGAAATAAA
>PITA01025813.1:0-23715 GCA_004023965.1 Spilogale gracilis
TTCTTCTTCCTTTTTAAAAGATTTTATTTATTTATATGAGAGAGAGAGAGAGAGAGCCCGCATGAGAGGGGAGAAGGTCAGAAGGAGAAGCAGACTCCCCATGGAGCTGGAAGCCCGGTGTGGGACTCGATCCCAGGACTCCAGGATCTTGACCTGAGCTGAAGGCAGTGGCTTAACCAACTGAGGCACTCAGGTGCCCTCTTCCTCCTCTTATAAGGGTACTAGCCCTCTCCACTTAGGGACCTCATCCTTATAACCTCCTTAACCTTCATCATCTCCTCACAGTCCATCCCCACATACATTGGGGGTTAGGACTTCAAATATGAATTTGAGGGAAGCACATTCCAATCCTAACATTTACCATTCCTTTCTCTTTTCCCCAAATGTCAACATTCTCAAAGACACTCCCACTGCTTTGGCTCCCACCATATGACCTGCCTTGAGCTGGTCCCCAGCCTGGTCAGGTCGTGGTCCCTGTCCTCATGGAGCTTGGGAGATCTGCTGCCCTCTTGTTCTTCCAGCCCCAGTACTGATCCTCGTCTGGCCTCTCAGGTCACTGGGCACCTCCTGTTCATGTTTTATTTAACCAAATAGAGACACACGCCTCTAGTATTCCAGGTGCTTGTCCATCCGTGAACTAAAAGAACAAACGCTCCTGACCTCGTGGAGTTTACATTCTTGCAGAAAGAGGCAGTAAATATAATTGTAAAAAATAAAGTATATGGTGTATTGAGTTATGAGACCAGTGAGTAGAAAATAGAACAAGGTAAAGGCATTAAAAGGACAAGGACACGGTGTGGGTCACAGTATTAAAAAGGGTTGATCAGGGTCAGTTCCATGGAGAAGACAATGAGAGAATTCACCTGGTGGTTCTCTGGGAGAGAAGTGTTCTAGGCGGAGCGCACAGCCAGCATGAAGACTCTGGGATGGAAGTATGCCTGCTATGTTATTGGAACGGTGAGACCAATGTAGCTGGAGCTATCATGTGACCTCACACCACCATGTGAGGACACAGCAAGCAGGTGGCCATCTCTGAGCCAGAAAGTGAGCCCTCCCTGGGAAACAATCAGCCAGCACCTTGATTTTGGACGTCCCATCCTCATTTCTCTGTGAGAAATGAGCAAGGGGGAATTTGGGGGAGTTAGGACTAGAGAGGGTCCCGTAAGGACCTTTGTTAGTAAAACTTTGGCTTTCACACTGAGTGAAGGTGCTGGGCTTGGGCAGAGGAGTCCTGTAAGCTGATGGCAGGGTCCCACCGGTTGCTGCGGATTGGGGTGTTGTAGTCATCCAGGGACAAGATGACAGTGCTCGGGGAGGGAGAGTGGGAGTAGGGGTGGCAAGAGAGAGCAGCTCTTGACAGAATTTGAGGGTAGAGTCTTAGAGCTTGCCAACGGATTCGGATATGGATTAAGAGTAAAGGATATGGGATAAGAGTAAGGGAAGAGTCAGAGACGGCTCCACGGCTTCCTAGCCAAGCAGCTAGAAGGAGGCAGCCACAGGCAGTGGAGCTGGGGAGCTGCGTGAGTTGGGTGTGGGGCATGCGGGCAGCAGCCGTATCGAATTCACTTGAATGGTAGCTTGATTCTGACTGACCATGTTGCATTTGAGATGTCCATTAGACACTCCAGGGATAGTATGGATTTGGGTCTGGAACTGGGAGGGAGGTGGGCCTTGAGATAGAAATCTGGCATTTCCCAGTTGTCCCATAGTTATAGATCAAGCCTAACACTGGGTAGGGTCTCCTGGGAGTGAGTAGGGATATTGGCACTCCACGGACCTCCCTGTTCTCCTTGCTTCATTTGCTTTTGTTTTCGGACACTTGGGGCTACCCTGAAGAAAGTGTCCCTTTCCCCTTCCCCTTATCCCACATCACCCCGCCTCCTGGCTGTTTTCCTGCCCCGCTATTTCTTGGGTATCTCTTTCTGCCTCTCTTTCATAGAGGCTTGGTGTTCTAATCCACCTCGAATGCCTCCATTCCTCCGTAACAGGTTTTCCTGCTTCATCCCACTGTGTCGTATGCACCAACGTAACCCTGGGAACCTTCCAGAAGACTGACTCCAATAGTGGGATTCATCCCCTGCCTAGAAGCCCTCCCTCATAGCTGTGGCCTAGCTTCCAAGACTCTCTGCAGTCTGGTCTCAAACACTTTCTCAGCCCCATTTCCTGCTGCTCCCCTGCCATTTCTCCAGGCCTGCTGCTCCAGCGCCTTCCCCCCCTGGAGCAAGCTTTCCTTTTGTGGACTCCTGTGCTCAAGCGATCCCTTGCCACGTAGCCCATTCCTGTGTGTAGTTGCAAAGGCTGACTCTTTTCTTGTAGACTGGCTGCTTCTTTAGAACGAGGAGTGGGCACGTGCAGGTTCCAAGCCAGGAGTTCTTTTCCTTCCTTTCCTCTTTCTTTTCTTTCTTGTTCTTTCTTGGCTGGGTTTTGCTTTTGTTTGCATCTGAGGATATTTAAATGCTTCCAGTCCAGCTTTGATACCTTTGACCTTGAGGGAATTGTCTATTCTTCTCTACTCGTCATAGCGTCATGGAACTCTGAAAATTTTTTTTGATTAAATTCTGAGTATTTCGCAGCTTTCTGTGGCTCTCTGGTTACAACTCCAAAGCCATTCAACAGATGTGTTTATATATGACTGTATATTCTATGCTTTTTTTACTCATAGCACCTTTTTTTGTTTTTTTTTTTTTTTAAGATTTTATTTTTAACTAATGTCTCCACCTAACGTGGGGCTCAGACTTACAACCCGGAGGTCAGGAGTTGCACGCGGGGCCCTGGGTGGCTCAGTCAGTTAAGCATCTGACTCTTGATTTTGGCTCAGGTCGTGATCTCAGGGTCAACAGATCAAGCCCCACATCAGGCTCCAGACTGCGGTCAGCATGGTCTGCTTGCGAGTCTCTCTCTCCCTCTGCCCCTCCCCCTGCTTGCTCACTCTGTCTTGCTCTCTCTCCTGCTAATAAGTGAAATTTAAAAAAAAAAATATTTAAAGAGTTGTACCCTCCACCAACTGAGCCAGCCAGGTGCCCCTATTCACAACATTTTTTTTCTTTTTTTAATATTTATTTATTTGAGAGAGAGAATCAGAGAGAGAGTGAGCGAGTATGAGTGGGGGTTCAGCAGAGACAGAGGGAGAAGCAGGCTACCCGCTGAGCAGGGAGCCTGACAGGGGGCTCGATCCCAGGACTCTGAGATCATGACCTGAGCCGAAAGCAGGACACTTAACCAGCTAAGCCAGGCGCCCCTGCAACCCTTGTGACACCAAATGTGGGGGGGGGGTTTTCTCCACATTGTCCTCCAGGATTCTCTGACACCACCTAAGAGTCCTGCAAGTCCGCAGAATTCTGGCACCATCTCCGTGGGATTAGTGTCAGATCTCTCAGACCTAGCGCTCAGTCCCACCAGAACCCCCACACTTTAGACAGTCATCATAAGTCTAGGCCTCCCATGCTTCTGACCAACTGACCATAAATCAGGGGTTCCTGTGACGCCCTCCTTGGGTTTGGTACTTTGCTAGAATGGCCCAGAGAACTCAGGAAAGCAATTGATTTACTATCATCAGTTTATTGTAAAGGCTACAAGCCAGGAAGAGCCAGGGGAACTTGATGCCTGTGGTGTGTGGGAAGGGGCACAGAGCACCCACATCCTCTGGGCACACCACCATCCCAGCATCTCCACGTGTTCACCAACCCGAAGCCGAAAGATAGAATGGACTCAGTCACCGGCCGTTGTGGATTAGCTCAACCTCCAGTCCTTTTCTCCCTTCCCCAGAGGGCAGAGGGCAGGGGTCCTGGCTGGAAGTTCCAACTTTTCTGATCAGGACTTTCTGGCCACCAAACCCCACCTTCTGAAGCTATTTAGGGGCCCCCAGCTACTGGTCACCTCACTAACATGCAAAGACACTCTCACTCCCAGATTCCAATGGTCTTAGAAGCTGTGTGTCACGATCTGAGGTCTAATCTTGTAAGACCAAATATTAGGAGGTCCCTCTCACCCCTTCCTCCCAGGAAATTACAAGGGTTTGGGGAGCTTGGTGCCAGGAACTGGGGATGAAGGACCAGCTATGTCCTTATGATATTACAATACCACTGTATACACACTCCACACATAGGGGTCAGGAGAAGGTTCTTACTGTTTTGAGGATTGGGTGGGTCTTCAGCAAACTCTGCAGGGCTGTGTCTGGGAGAGCTCATGCTCCCTGATTGACTCTCTATGTGTCCCGGGCTCCGCGTCTCCTTCTGAAGCCTTCCAATGAAGAGCAGCATCCGGTACATTCCCCTGCCCACCCCCGAGCTGAGCCACCTCCCCCTGGCCCGTGCCTTACAGGGAGCAAGTATCCTGATCTCATGGTCACTTTGTGTACTGAGGCACATGAGCATAGAGCTTCCCTGTGTGATCCCGACAAGCTCCAACGAAAATGGGTAATGCGCCAGAACCTGGGATCCCCTGATCTTCCAGGAAGCTGGACTCAGCATCGCTGGGTTCTGAGTGCCACCCAGCATCCCGGAGGACACTTTGCATAAGACACCTTGTTGAGGTGCCTGTGCAGCTGGCTGTGGCGGCGTCCGGATCGTGAGGACGCTACCAGACCTGTAACAGGCCTCGAGGAACTTGGACCTGGCCTGGCCGAGGCGAAGGTCCTGCTGCTGCTGCTGGTGGCGGCCAGCCCGTGGCTCCCTCTGGCGCTTGGACTGAGCCCAGGCAGCGTTAGCCCGCAGCTTCCCCAGGCCACCTGGGCTCACCGAGGCCCTGCTGTCCCTTTGTCCCACAGGAGCGGCCCTTACTCTGAGTCCCGGGCCTCCTAGTGCCCCCGCCTTTATGCAGACTGGGGGGTTTGCAGCCCTATGAGCTGTCCAAAAATGCCTTTCTAAGGAAAGGGTTTAGACACACTTGGCAAAAGGCAAATCCCATTAGCAATTGCCTAATCCTGGCTGTCAGAGAACACCGTATTCTTTGCAAGGAGGCTTAGTGCCCCTTCTCTCCTGGGTTGGGGGCCTGAGCGTTTTGTTCTTCCTCTCTCCTCTGCTGGCCCCAACCTTTGGGGAGGACAGACAGCCCAAGGGCTCTGTAGGGGGCAGAGTGGACAGACGCAGGCCTGACCTCCAGGCGAACAGTGCTGGAGCGGGATGGTGCTTCCAAGCCTGGCTGCGGGTGGCGGCAGCGTGAGGGCCCTGGGCTGCAGGATTGCCTTCTCCAGCTTCTCTGTCCCCCTCTTTCCCTTCTCCTTCTCCTCCTCTTCCCTTTCCCTCCTCCCTCTTCCGATTGCCGCCATCCTCCTCTGTCTTTCCCAAACTTGGCCCTCTTTCCTGCCCCTGTCAAAAAATGAATTTGAGGCGGAACCTATTGATTTTATACAGAAACAACCCATCTGGAGATCGGGTTTTTCCATCAGTGGAGGGTGAGGGGCTAGTGCTGGTGTATTTCACGGGCCGATCTCAGTGTTTTTAGGGCTGGCCCTGGGGGCCTGGGAAGGGCAGGCTGGGCACTGCCTCAGTGTCTCGTTTACCTTGGAGAATGTAAAAAAGAAAAAATAAGAAAGGACAAAGAGTAAGAACAAGCCCCCATGCGGCCACCACCTAGAAGTGACTGTTTTGCTTCAGGCGTTTAAAATCCAAACAGATGGGAGCAGGCACACAGACAAAGGTGAGTCTCCCCGTGCCACTCCACAGCGCTGGGCTCCTTCCCTTCGGGGGAAATGCTCTCATACATTTCATGTGTATCTTCATAATTGGTTTTCATATTTTTACTGCATATGTACGAATCCATGAATAATATATAGTCATGCCGGGTGTGTTTTTTTAGAAGCAGACTTCAGTGCTGACGTGCGGTAATATCTATCTGTAACTTGCTTTTCTCACTAAACATTACGTGTTCAAGAGTCCTCCTTATTGCTGTCGATACCTGGTTCATTTCTCTGCAGTGCCGAAGAAGGGAGGGACCACAGTTTGCGTAGCCAGTATCACACTGTCGGTGGAAACTCAGTTGGGTCTGCTTTCTCTGTATCACAAGACCCTGGGCCGTAAATGTCTTTGTGCCTCCAGATGCAGGCACACGGCCCCAGCAGCTCGCGGGCCTGATGGCCAAGTTCAAGTAGGCCAGAGCCATCCTCGCACCCTGCCTTGCGATTCTCCCAAGTTTCACTGCCCAGACCAGCTGCCCTCTCCCTCCCTGAGCTCTCTAGGCAAGGGCTGGTTTTGGGGGAGCCAGAGGGGAGCTCAGAGGGAGCTGCTGAAGGAAACTGGCAAGCAATGTGGCTGGGGCATGGCCTGCGTATGTCGTCCCTGCCCGACTGGCCTCCATTTCTTGTTTGGTTTGTATTTTAAGCAAGTACACATTTATTGTAGTACCGGTCTATATCCCTCTCACCCACATTCTTGCCTTGCACACTTGTTTTTCCTGTTCTGAGTCCCTTTTGTTCTGTCCATACGTATCCGTACTCACCCAGAGCTATAAGCGTACACATAGCGCTGGGTGTTCTTTACTTTCTATTTAGCAATCTAGTACCAGCCGTTTCCACCTTGCCGTAGTCCCCACGATGGGATCACGCGTGTCGCCCGGCCACACGCCCTTACCTGCTCTTCCTGCTGAGGGGCTGCTTTTCCTCCATCTCTCTCTTGCAGCTCCCAGCAGTCTTTGCGTGATGATTCCCAGCCCCCTCAGATCCTATGACCATCTAGAAGCAGAGAAAGAAAGCTCTCGGAGTGACAGCCTACCCAGCTCCCATCCCGCTGCCCAGAGTGCCGTATGACTGAGCTTCCTGGCCCCAGGCCCCTACCACTACCACCTCCTTCAAAAGCTTCTCTTCGCCTGGCAGTAGAAAAGCAGCCAAACTCAATGTAGGACAGGCTCGGGACACATGGCTCTGAGATTGTTTCCAAGACTCACAGATAGCCTCCTCCCGGGAGGAAATCCTTAGGACAGGCTTTTAGCCCTTGCTCTTTCTTCTGCAGGTTTTGAGGGAGACAATGAAGGGGACTCATAGACACTGCTTGTGGGTCAGCCGAGCTGCCCAGGGCATGGGGCTTAAGGCAGAAGCTCTCTGTAGGAGCCAGAGCGGGTTATGTTCTTCTCCCGCCCAGCATTAACCTTGGGTTGGTACAAAGAAAAGAACACCAAGCCCACACGTGGTAGACGTCACACAGAGCTCCCAGAACCCTTGCTGTGGCGTTGTGATTGTCTCTGCTTCTCTTGGTTCGGCTAACTTCCTCCAGCCAGCACGGAGATTGCTACTGATCTTGCTAGACCAATGTACCAGTCTTCCGTACTTCTGCCTTTCTATGAGCCAAGTAATCAAGCCAGGGATGACCAAAAGTAATAATAATGAACTTGTTTGTAAGAAGAGCTGATAGTGATGGGTTGTGCTCATCATACACCAGTTACTGTGCTCTGAGCATTTTATACTTGTCATCTTGCTCGTTCCTCACAACACCCAGTAAGAGAGGAGGGGACCGTCTCCACTCCCTGGGACAGCTGCGGAAATGAGCCTCCAAGAAGTTTAAGTGGGTGGCCTGGATCTTCCGTAGGATTCTCCCTGTGCTTTCCCTCAACCATCCTGGCCAGCCCAGCTGGGAGGCGACAAGGTCCAGCAGAGATGAGATGCTCCCTCTGCATTACCTTCAGAGAAGCCCTTCACTGACGTGGAAGTTGTTTTGTACAAAGGCATCAATTAGAAATTTTCCATTCCCTTTCAGTTTCCCATTAGAGGCTTTGCCCTATTTTCTCCTTGGAAGTCTCTGCTTCTGGGAACCTGCTTCAAGGCAAGGGAGTGGGGAATGCTTGCTGCGGGAGGAGAGGGAACAGGGGATCACAGCCCCAGCCTCCCTCCCCCGTGGCCTTGAGGAGGAAGTGGAGGCAGCTGTGGATGCTGGGGGGGAGAGGGGGCTACTTGCGAGCGCCCCCACCCACAGTGGCCAGGTAGAAAAACAACAGGCGGACCAGGGCTTCTGTCTTTACATGGCCCCTTGCGGCCCAATGCGGCCCGATGACCTTAGGTGGGTGACTTGGCCACCCGGGGGGAGAGGATGAGTCGTCCCTCCCGCAGCCATCCGGGATGGGAGTAAGGAAGTAGCTTGGCCATGCCAGCTCCGCGCAGATGTGTGGAGACATGGTGCTCCTGTTCTTCGTTCCTCTGTGGCTCTTCTGTGGAGGAAGGCACACACGCTTAGGGCTCTAGGACCAAGCCAAGACGGGGTGATGGCAAGGGGGCCTGGCCCGGGGCATGCGCCAGAGAGGGGCCTCTCTAGGTTGATGACCTAGGCTGACCGGGGTTATTTTGCCCACTTGCTTTCTGTCGATGGGCCACACACCTCGCTCTCAGGCTCTCAGGCGGGGGCTTTGGTGCTCAGAGTGTAAATACTTGTGCACCTGCAGGGAAGCGCTGGGGAGAGCCAAGGCCCAGGGGTGCTGCTTCTTGGTGGGATGAGCTGAGGATGCCTCGGCAGCCAGCTGGGGCTTCCTGTGTCCTTGTCCTGCCGGTCCCCACCAGCAAGGACTCCAGAGAGGCTGTAGCCATGGCAACCTTAGAAGGCCCTTTAGAAGCTTAGGAGTCCCTTGGAGAAACTGAGGCTCCAAACCAGGAAGTGGGTTTCTTTGCCTTCAGGTTTTACTTTTCTTCCCTGCTCGGCCTCCACAGACCAACTCAGCATCCCACGTCTGGGCTACAAACAGGCCAGCTGCTCTCATCGTAGCAGAGGGCAGGCCCCAGTTCAACCCAGCACTTGTCATTGCTAAGAACTTTGCCAAAGCATATTTGAGATGGGGCATGGCGACGGGAGGCCCTTGCCCACAGCTGGCTCACCTGTCGCAGAGTCTGAGTCCGCCCTCAGGGATGGGGAGTCCAGACTCTGGAGGCTGACGTGCAGCTGTAAGGATGAGGCTGGAAACACCCCCAAGTCTCTTGTGCCCTGCGTGACACACAGCTCAGGAGGCCTGGCCGGCCCTGAGAATGTCCCAGAAGCCCTCAGGAGCCTCGGCAGTGTGCATCTGTACATGATATGGTAGGAATGGCAGTTCTGCAGAGCCTGTTTCGCTCTGGACCCGGTCTCCGACACGCCAAGCCACTTCTAATAGGTGTGAACATAGTGGACTTGTTTAAGCCCTTTTGAAGCCAGGCCCACCACTGCCTGCCTGCTGTGCCAACGGCCGCACCAGGTTACAAAACACTGGGGCCATATTCGCGGTCCCTCGATGGCCGCCCCCCTTCTTTCCCCCACAGGGAAGTAAAATGTCAGTGGAGCAAATTACTCACTGAATACTTTGGAATCTATAAAGATTAAATTGCTGTGGCTTTTACTGGCCCAGATAAAATTAAAGCTCTGGCCAGCTCCAGAGGAGAGGTGGCTGGTTGGGGGCAGGGAAGCCAGGAGGGGAGCTGCCCCCAGTGGAGAGACAAGTGTCCCAACAGGGCAGAGCTGTGGCTGTGGGCTGTGGTTGGTAGGGGGTTCCCTGGCTGGAGGAGAGGCAGGAGGCAATGCCGTACAAAGAGCAGGGAGGTAGAAATCCCAAATGCGACAATAGCCTCAGGATGGGGTTTTCTCTGGTTTCTCACTTGAGGCTTGATGGCTGGGGATGTGTGTGGTTTTCTGGGAGTTTTGTGTCCCATTTCCTACTCCAGCCCAGGATTCTAAAGTCAGAATGCTTCCTCTAGGGACTGCCCCTTCAGAGAGGGTACTGGAACCTCCCCACACAGCAGGGCTGGAGGCGGGGTTGGGGTTGGGCTTCCTGGCAGCCAGCTGTCCCCAGTTGTGTGCAGCCTGTGCCCCAGGCTCCACCCCTCCTCTGGTCCCTGAGTTCACACTGGCGGGGCGGCCTGCCCGCGTGCCGACTCCCACTGCCCGGGCTGATCTGTGCTGTCTTGTGGTGTAGCAAGTATGCCGCGTGGGAGCGTGTTTTCACACCCCTTCGGTTAGGTTTGAGGTCCCCTGAGGTGGCAGGGATGTCTTCTGCTTTAGGATCTCTTCAAGATTTATTGAGGGCTTCTATGTGCCGAGTTCCCGTGCTAAGTTCTTTAAATGCACGACCTCGTTGATCTTCACAAAGTGAGAGAAGGAAGGGACTGTTGTCCATTTCCCACATTGCAGTGGAGGACACTGAGGCCAAGAGAAGGGAATCGATTTGCCGGCTTCCTTGGGGAAGTTGCAAGGGACTGGTGTGGCTGCTCAGTGACTGAGCCTGGAACTGTCCCAGTACTTTCCAACTCTCAAGTGAGCTCTCTCTCCCTCGCAGGCATCCCCACCCTCATCGTGCTGGACCCCCAGGGGGAGGTGATCACTCGGCAGGGGCGTGTGGAGGTGCTGAATGATGAGGACTGCAGGGAGTTCCCGTGGCACCCCAAGCCCGTGCTGGAGCTCTCCGACTCCAATGCCGTGCAGCTCAACGAGGGCCCCTGCCTCGTCCTGTTCGTAGGTAGGAAGCCTGGCAGGAGTCCCTGGGTGGGCTGGACGCCATGGATCTCACCTATAGGGGGTGTCTGTCCCTGCAGCTTCTTTCTGTCATGAACAATGCCAAGCCTGGGTCTTTGTCTCTCCCAGCAGCCTTGCTTTTGACCCCAATGATTTATTCATGGCTCTGCCCCTGCGGGAGGGGTTCCGGGAGCTGCCGCTGTGCTTTCCTTCCTAGACTGCCAGCTGGGAAGAATAGGTCAGGCTGGGGCCTGGCCCTCAGGACCAGACCCATTGTTGGAAGGAGGCGGGCTTTGAGCACAGCAGCTGCAGGGGCTGGGCCCCCTTGGGTGAAGGCCCCACCCCCACCCCAGCCTCCGGGTAGCATCTCTGTAGCCAGATGCCCCTCTCAGTCTCCCCACTCTCTGCTCAGTGGGGACTGCTGTGCCGGGTAGGAAGACACCAGAACATCCCCTCCTGGCTCCCCGCAGCCCTGCGGGACGACCTCTGTTCTTTTTGCAAATGGAGCGACTGGTGCTCAAGGGCCACCTCACCGTCCATCTTGGGACATGTAATTCAGCTCCAACTCAAAATAATGTGGGGTCCCAGGATTATGGCTGAGATGCTGCCATCGACTGATGGGGTTGGTAGGAGAGGTGCTCTGGAAGGCTGATGTGGGGGCCCTCGGGAGGGAAGCCAATATGCAGACTCACGGGAATTCTCACACAAACTGACTTGCAGGCCAGAGGCCCCTGTGCTTGGAGAACACAGGGGAAAGATGTCTCCTGGGGAAAGATGGCCTTGGGGAATCCTTGTCTCGGGGCTTTGCTGCCTGCTGCTGGCCCCTGCACCCACATCCCAGGGCTTCGGGGGCACAGTTCTGAACTGAGGGACAGTTGCATCTCAGTTGGCTCTCTCTAGATGTTGGTCCTTGGAGGTCCCCAAGAGGCAAAGAGAATTCCCAGGATCACAGAGTGGGTTGGATGCAGGTCAGGAATAGGTCCTGCCGTGTCTGCCCGCTGCGGGCCTCTGGGGCAGTGTAGCATTTCTGGGTGAAAAATCCTGCTGCCTGCCTCCCCTTCCCCGCTTTGCCACTTGGGGAGTTATCTTGTTCTGGGTTATGGGGTCCTGTGGGAGTGAGTCCCAGGGCCCCCGGAGCTGCTCCCACACTGCCCTTTCACTGGAGGCCAGAGATGAGACTACAGGGGGCTCTGGGGCACCCAGGCAGGCAGTCCATCCCCTCCCGGGTGAGTCTGGCCAGCGTGAAGTCAGCTTTCCAGAGGTCATGGTGCCTGCCCATTGCCACCAAGCTGCAGACTGGACTGCAGTCCTGACCCTCCTCCACCCCAGCCACCACCCCTTCTGCCGTTTTCAGTAAGAGGTCAGATCCAAGGTCACTCTGTGGTTCTGTGATTGAGGCAAAAACTCTAAGGACCTCAGGTCGTGGCTTCAGGGAAGCTCAGCTTCCAAGGCCAGTTCGTGATGAATTCGGTGGAAAGAACAGTGGTGCCTGGGGTGTCAGTGACACTTGGTGCCGTGAGTTGTTCCTGTGGGAGCACAGTGCAGCGGTGCGCTGTACCCTGGAGGTGAGGCCTGTGTTGCAGGCGAAACGTGGTTTCCACGCAGGGGCTGCCCAGATGGGCATTTTGGGCCCGGGACCAGCTTGCTCAGGGGGCGCCATTCCATCTATTACACAAAGCAGTGCTTCTCATGTCTCCGTCTCGCCATTACAGATTCCGAGGATGATGGGGAGTCTGAGGCAGCCAAGCAGCTGATCCAGCCAATAGCCGAGAAGATCATTGCCAAGTACAAAGCCAAAGAGGAGGAAGCGCCACTTCTGTTCTTTGTGGCGGGGGAGGTGAGTGCCGCTGGGGCCTGGCCTGCCAGCTGCTCAGCAGGCCAACTTTTGGGACATGTGTGATATGGCTCTAGGGGGTGTTGGAAGGAACCCCAGGACCCCACAGACAGATGTGACATGAAAAGGTGTGTCATCCTGCACGGAAATCCATTTTCTGTGGCTGCTGACCTTCCTCCCTTGTTAGCCACAAGGGCTCCCTCCCAGGAAAGGGCTACCCCCCAGGCTCCTAGGAACAACAGCAGCCACAAAGGTGGTCATCGACACTCCCTTCCTCCTGCCTGGGTCCAAACCAGACCCAAGATGCTCTACAAAGCGTCTGCTTGGCCAGTCTCTCGGCTCTGGCCTACAGAGTGGGTGCTTCCCATGGCCAGCAGCTCCCTCAACTCAGACCTGCATTTCCCCCAGCCAGCCCCAGGGAGGGTGTTGTGGTTGGACACCCAATCTCTTTTTACCCCAGGCCTTGTCCCTTGAAGGCCTCCAGTGGGGATGGACTGCGCAGAAGACTTCTTACAGGGCAAGAAGGCCGGGTGGAGGCTCAGTGGGGTCAGCTCCCGCAACTGTGGGAGCCTCTATCCCCTGAACAGGGGAATCCCTGCAAGATGGCCATGGCCGCTCTGTCTCGGCCCCAACCCCAGGCAGCCTGTCCACGCGTGCTCTGCCACCTCCCCCTGCCCCACCTGGGTGCCGGCCCCGAACTGGTGATTGACAGACCCCCTTTCGGAAGCCCACCACCCTCTTTCTGCCACCAGTATCCACAGTGGGTTGGAGCCCGGCACTCATTTCACGCTGTGCTGTTGGGGTCCCCCCAAGAGGTCACGTGACCAGACACCCTGAACCACCACCCATTCATCACCTCTTCAAAGATTTTTTTTTGTGAAGATTTTATTTATTTATTTGACAGAGAGAAACATAGCAAGAGAGGGAACACAAGCAGAGGGAGTGAGAGAGGGAGAAGCAGGCTTCCTGCAGAGCAGGGAGCCCGATGTGGGACTCGATCCCGGGTCTCCAGGATCATGACCCAAGCCGAAGGCAGTAGCTTAACCACTGAGCCACCCAGGAGCCCTTCACCATCTCTTCAATAGCCACCCTGCTCAGCCCCACAGGGCGCCTCTGTAGGCAGCTGAAGTCCCCCTGCTCTCAGGGGGAACAAAGCCTGTTCTCAGGGGCCCTGCCTTGTGGCGACACAAGCCCTCGACACACAAAGCACAAATGGAAGCTGCTCTGAATGTATTAAACTCTAACCCCTTTCAAAGGGCTGTGAGAGAAAAGTTGGGTGCAGAACAGAAGGGGCTGAGCCAGGAGGCAGTGGGGCTGAGGAGCTCCAGTAAGTGCATTAGGAATGTGGCTGAAAGGGCACGTTTGCGTGTCGTCTGTGCACCAGGCAGCCAGCCGAGCTTCACCGGTACCATCCCGCTTGCTCCTCACCAGCCTGACTGGGAACGGCGTCACAATGTTCCATAGATGAGGAGAGTGAGGACTGGAGGGTGCCAGGCGCCTCCCGATCTGGTCGGCCCACTGGGCCACGTGCACTTGCTGGTTCACCTACTGGCTTGCCAGCTATTCTTGAATGCATTTTATAGGGGGCAAGGCCTGGACTCATAGAGGTGGCTTTTCAGGGCCACACGGTGAGTGGGTGGTGCAGAAGACTGAATGTGAGGTCCCTGGGACTCCTGAGGCAGTGTGCTCACTCCTTCTGTCCACGTGGTCCAGCAGGTGGCCAGGCCCAGAGGGCAGGATACCCGCCCCAGGATGGAGGAGGGTCTCACAGAGTCCTCCGCTGTCCAGCTCCCCAGCCTGTCTGTCCTGTCCTTGCTGTGGACTTCCTCTGGGCTCCTGACCTTGCAGCTGTCTTGGTTCCATTCTCCGGCCCTCGTGCTCAGAAGCCTGACGGCATGGAAGGGGTTGGGCACGGGGTCCTGGGTCATCGAGCACTGACGGGGCACCTCTGAGCCGGGACTCTGGCCCTCTCCCACTCCTCCCGGGGCTAAGGGTGTTTGTCATGATCCCTCCTGCTCTGACGGGCAGAAGTCATCCCATCTGAAGCCTTAGTAGACGTTAAAATTCACCTCCCCGTGGTTTGCTCCGAGGGAGAGGAGAGGGGCTGCAGCACTGGGCTCAACTTGGCCCAGGCCTCCTAGTGGGAATTCCATGTACCGTGTACCCTCGTCGTCCAGGTGCCTCCTCTTTGCTTATCCTGGGGATCATTTATGAACCCACATGGAGGGCCTGGGGTGACCAACAGTGCCAGTGATGCTGAAGCACCCGTCATTGCTGGAAGTGTGTGTGGTTTCTAATTGTCTTCCTAAAGATCTGCCCTTTGAGGAAGGAAAGGTTTTTGTTTGAGAAACCAGTGAGTGGTAAATTTCATGCCTCCTGCTCACCAGCATTTTAGGTCCAGGAGCGCCGCGAGCCCTTGCAGTGCACAGGGACATGGGTCTTCCTCCAGTTCAGAAGGAAGGCTGTGTGCTCTGCTTTGTAGAGAGATGGCCTCGGGTGGGGGTATGGAGTCCGTTCCCTGCTCCCTACCAGATGAGAGGTGGTCTCAGATGGCTGCTCCCCTACAAATTCTTCTGCTAGTCTTCGGGATTCTGGGTTTGCTTTTATACTTAAGGGAAATTCACCTGGATCGTCCGTGGGAATGTACAGTCAGTACAAGCACCCGTGTAAGCTTCAGGATCCCCGTCTTCTGATCTGGTGGTGTAGTTCCTGCCCCCTAAACCTCAGGGGTGGGGTGGGGACAGTAAGCCGTTTCTGTTCACAGCATTCCAGACTTAGAAGTCCAGACTGGCTTCAGATATATCCAGAATGGGGCTGCAGATAATTGAGAGGTAACAGCAAAAGGAAGTCATTAAAAGACAACACATTTTTAACATTTTTAGCAAGCAGAGGACACGCTGAAGTTGCTTTTGTGCTCCTGAAGAAAGAGGACTTGTCTGGTGGCCTGGGGCGATGGAGAGAGAATTCTCCAAGGCAGGGGCGGGTCCACTGCTCCCTGTTTTGAGAGCTCATTTTCCCAGGGGGCCACCCACTCTTTAGGACACGAGGATGGTGGCTTTCCCTGCCATCTGGGGGAATGGGGAGGGAGGCGGCAGGGTACTTCTACCCTCTTTCTTGAAGACTTACTGGTTTTCTCTCCCCCTGGTGACTTCCAGGATGACATGACTGACTCCCTGCGTGATTACACCAACCTGCCCGAGGCCGCCCCTTTGCTCACCATTCTGGACATGTCTGCCCGGGCCAAGTACGTCATGGACGTGGAAGAGATCACCCCTGCCATTGTGGAGGCCTTTGTGAATGACTTCCTAGCAGAAAAGCTCAAACCAGAGCCCATCTAAGGGGGCTCCAGCCTCAGGAGACATTATTTAAAACTGGGTCTTCTCTTTTTCCCCCTTTCTTCCCCTCCATCCTTGGATTTTCCAGCGTGTCCCAAATCACACAACCCAAGTGTCCAACCTCTCTGTGGTGCCTTGTTTTCCGCATTAACTCCTCAGCTAGCACCCCCAGGTGCACATCCTCTCTGCCGCAGAAGAAGCCCACCACGTCTGGAGACTCTGCTTGGGATCCGCGGGGCTGCCAGAGCCCGGCCAGAACCAGGACTGCAGCCTGCTCCCGGTCACTGGCTCTCGGTGAAGTATTTGCCAGGTGGTCTTGTGCTGAGCGATCGTGAAGGGACAGCACACTGGAGCTCTGTCCCCTCCCACCCCCCAGTGTCCGCACGCATGTGCAGGGCCAGCACAGCACAGTGACACATGTCCCTATGTCTGGACGTGGAGCAGGGCAAGGGAGCTGCTGATAACGTCCTTTCTCCTAAGTAACTTCGTCTCTCTTGGTATGAGGGGAAAAACTGGCAGTTCTTGGGCCAAGGGATCTCAAGATCTCAAAGGAAGCTTGTGTTCCATCTTGGGGAGAAAAAGAGTAGCTCTGGTAGTGATTCATGTAGGGACTGCTTCCTCTGAGCTCCTGCAGCATGGGAAGAACGAGCTTCTCGTGTTTTCCTTCCATCTTTCTTCTTGGATCTTAAACTTCACCAAGTTTCTGCCTTCTCATATGAACAGCCTCTGCTGCCTTGGAGTTTTATGAATAAATTCTTCCCCCTTGAACAGCTTCCCGAGAGGCACCCAGCCCCGTGTCCTTAGAGGAGCCCCGCCTCACCAGTGCAGACCTCTGACTCAGCTCCACCCAGGTGCCTGTGTCCGCCTTTGGTTACCTGTCAGCCCTCTTTTCTTTTCAAAGCAGAACTAAAAAAGAGACAAAAATTACCAGAAGCCTAGCTTTTCCCTAAGAACCTGCACAAAGAGCTGTGTCCTAAGGTGGCAGTGGGGGCAGAGGACGTGCCCACTAAAAGTGGGCCTCGGATCCGCATGCTTGGCTCCCACAGAAGGAAAATAACAGCTGTGTCCTTGGCTCCTGGGGTGGAGGGCTTGGCTGGGGGTTCACAGGATTTAGGCCTCTCTCGACCAGGCGTTGGGGCGTTAGGGTCTTTTGTACGATCACAGGCCTTACCCTTGGTTCCACTTGTCCCCCAGCCCCCCACTCCAGTCAGCTATTGCCCCTTGCTGACTCGGATTGTTGCCTCGTAGTTCAGAGGTACAGAGTTCATTGGTAATTAGACAGTTCCTTGTCCCAAGCCTGAGGTGCAGCCACCTAGTGAGAAATAAAGCAGGCATCTCTGGATATGAGAGCAATGACTTGGCCTTTCCTATGAAAATCTTTTGCTTATGGTGCTGGACTCTGAGAGGGGGTTGGGAAGGAGGGGACATACAGGATCCTCTTGACTTTCTTTGGAGACCTTAGTAGTGATGTTTCAGAACTGTCCAGAACTGGCCAGCTGAGGCCTGGGGGCTTCTCTGGGAACCCTGCCAGGGTCTACACTGGGAGTGTACTGGGTGCGGAGACAAGCTAAGCTCCACCTCATTTGGAAGATGGAGTTCTTTGGATTTCTGCCTGTGCCCTATATCATGATAGCCTGGGAGGAGAAGTGGACTCTGTCAGCAACTACTTCTCTTCCGGCGTAGGAAGAACAGAGTCCTGTGAGGGGTCCCTGTAAGTCCCTGCAGCAGACAGATTAGGGCGGCTGTGATTCTTGTAGGGCCATACTTCTAAGGTGCTGACTGAGCTGCTTGCCACTAAGGGCAACTGGATCCTTGTCACCAGAATTCCCCTTTTATAGTGGGTGTGGAGGTTGAGGATCAGTGGAAAGGTTTACTACAAAAGAGCTCTAGGTTTATATGGCGGCTCTGGCGGTAACAGTTTTCTGTTTGCAGGAAAATTTTATATCGGGTCTACTTTGTGGCTGGGATTTCCCCTTCTAGTGGTGGAAACGCTGGGGGAGGACCGTTTTGCCATTGCCAGCAAAACCCCGTCTCAGTCGTGCCAGAGATCTTCCAGGTTCTTGGTGCAGACAAAGTGGGTGGCTTCCAAATTCCCACTAAGCAGCTCCAAAATACCTTAATTCTTGTCACTAATTGGAAGTAGGTTAAGACCTCAGCCGTGATCTATTCAAGGGCTTTGGTTGGCAGCGAGGGAAACCATGTCCCAGCAGGTGGAGGCAGGAAGGTGGGCGGCAAGTGTGCACCCCAGGGTTCCAGACCTTGTGCTCGCCACAATGTCCTCCAGATCCAATTCTACCCATTTTCACAACAGAGATGAGACTTTTTTTTTTTTAAACCTGTTCCCAACAATAAAGATCCGGTTAAGAGAAAGGGTATGTGTTTGGAATTGGTACGTACAGTGGGCAGCGCTAAGTGGCAGGGCACAACCAAAGCTTCCATTCCCGGAATGAGGTGGCTGCCTGCTTCCCCCCAGCCCTGATCCACCCACCATCTCCAAGCGTGTCCTCAAATTCAGTGGCTTGCACTTACCCAAGCACAGGGAGCCAGTACTGTCTTTGGCATCAGCCAAGCTTCAAGTGGTAATTTTCAGCCAGACTTTGTTTTTGCCTCTTGCCTAATTAAAGACACAAAAAAGCTGTTCTCGCCTCCTGCTGCCTTGTTCCAGGGTAGCAAATGGGGTTCTGCAGTGATCTAGAGACAGAAGCACGGTCCAAGATCAGATCAGCAGGACTGAATCCGGTGTCAGCTTAGGGAGAATACCAGCTGTCTGTGTGTGCACACACCCACACCCACGCATGCATGTAGACTTGGCTCGTAGTTCTGGGAGGGATCTGAGCAGGCTCCTGACCCAGCCCCATCCGGACACACAGGTGCAGGCCCATCCTAATCGTAAGTCCTTTCCCTGGGCCAGGCTGGGGAGGCCCATGCTTGCTCCACAGCACTGAAACGTGGCCTTCTGTGGATGGTGGGTTTCTGCAGTGGCCCACTGTGGGCGGTGCAGTGTGAACAGAGGACTGACCCCACAGCCCAGAGCTCGGGGTCTTTTAGGTTCCCTGAAGCATCGCTCTTTGCTGATCCCACGGTTTTCATCCAAGCAGGCCACCCAAGGGAAAATTATTTGTTGACGAATGGCTGTTACTATTAGCTTCATTCTTGATTATTCAATGTTAGTAAATGGTGCAAGGGAAATATTTTCGGGGACACAGAGGGCGTTTTGCAGGAAAATTTTATATCAGGTCTACTTTATGGCTGGGATTTCTCCTTCTAATGGTTGAAATGTGACATGCAGATGTCCTAGGCATGCCCCGGACGTGGAAGCAAGAAGAAAATCTGCCTTAAGGCATGATGTGTCCCACCCCCTTAGGAGTTTGGAATACCTTCCAAGCCAGGAAGTGTGTGATTCCACTTGGGTAGGACTTGTGTTCTGCTGGATTTCTATTAAATAACATACCAACTAATGGAAGCCTGTCCCCAAGCCCGTCAGCCAGTGTGCAGCCCAAAGGAGCCAGGCAGCCCCAAGTCTGGATTCCTGGGTGCTCATGCCTCACACAAGCCAGTCACCCACACGGGCTAGAACTAGGATACAGCAGGAGGCATGATGTTGGGACCTGGGGCTAAAAAGGAAATCTCCTTTGGATACTCCAGGATGTGGAAGTCCCCCAGCGAGTCAGGAGCCATTCTGCTGGTTGCAGTCAGTATGCAGCCCCCTCCCCACACCTCCCATCACAGAGGTCAGAGGGAGGCTGGGAGGCCACAGCCTGCTGCAGCCCTGTCCCCTCCCCAACCTGTTCCCTTCTTATATTCTGAAGTAGCAGCAGCTTTGAGGAGGGCCTCCAAGCTGGAGGCTTCAGCTGAAGAAGGCAGCTTCCCTACAATACAAATGTAATAGGAAGAGAACTGAGCCATCTGCAACAGATTCAGACTCTGTTACACCTGGCCTCGGAGCTTTGGCTTTGGCCGCGGCTTCCTGAGTCCAGCCAGGGTGGCCTGGCTTGTGGGCTCCGTCTCAGCCCCACCACCGTAACATGGCGACCTCGTCCAGACTTTCAGTCGCCCACAGCAATAAAGAGCTCATCCATTCACTTAGCTTCTATCTTGTTACCTCTGTGTGTTCACTGATAAGACCGAATATAAGCCCTTGGGATTTAAAGATATCTATGTGTTTCCTAAAATTGTATGAGCCAGCCAGATCTGCTTCCAGGGAAGGGTGGGCTGAGGGCTGGGGGTGCCCCCCGCCTGGGCCCTGCCACACAGCTGGTGGCTTTCAGTGCTAGTCACAGGACCTCGGGTGAGGTGCTGCTTTTGGAGTCTTTGAGGGGCAAGATGTCCAAAGTGGAGCTAACAGCAGCTCAGCTTGGAGGGGGACATCGGGTGTTCCTATCAGCCACAGGGCAAGGAGTAGACTGTCCCAGGTTAAACTGGTGGAAACTTGTCCCCAGAGGACAGGATTCTAACAAGTGAGCTGGTTGCAGGGGTTGGGGGCTGGGAAAGGACTCAGCAGCTCTCCTGCCCCAAAGTTCCAAAGCGGGTGAGGGTTCCCAGGGGGAGTTGCAGGCGTCGGGGGACAGCACCATTTGCCCAGAGCTGCTTTCCCTGACGTCCACTCAAGGGAAGTTGTGCCCACATTTTCTTGCTGCAGCCACTTACCACCTGTCCAATTCCTCCTTAGTTTTTGGTCTGCCATCTCTAGGCTTCAGAGTCTGCTGAGAAGGAGAAGGTGTATGGGTCTCTGCCTTCAGCCCCCCTGAACACAAGTGGCCTGCAAAATGCCCTCTCTGGAAAGACTGGACTCCCATCATTTCCAACAACTTAAGTCCAGGAAAACCACTGGCCCCTCCTTCAGGGCTGGGAGTGGCTTTGAAGCACGGCTGCCACCTTGCGGCGGAAATCACCCACAGCGCTGGCTCCAGCACAAAGGCGGGGAGCCCCAAGGGCCAACAACAGCTTCTCGGAGCCTGTGCTGGTCATCTTGTACTGCTCATTTTTTATTCTGATTTCCCGGGGAAGTGGTGAAAAAAACAAATGTTGGCCTTAAGATAGAAAAGAATGCGAGACAGCAGTTTTCCATTATGATCAACAAGAACTCCGAAGCCACCTGCTTCCCTGTAGTCTTTTAAAGGAAAGCTTGCCCTCCTCTGCTGAGTTATCATCACAAATATGTAAAAAGAACTCACAAGTCATGGTATATAAGCCACTGACTGGAAAGTGAATGGGATATAAATTTTTCACCCAGTGTGATAAAATTGGCTGAGAATTACAGGCTAGGTATACCTTTTTTACACGGTTTTGTTTTTACTGGAACAAGGCAAAGGGTTTGTTACTCTTTCATTGATCTTTATTTTGTAACAAGAATCAGCAGGAACAAATAATCCAGGACAAAGCTGCAGGAGGCTGGGTTCATGCTGGAAAGGCATGAACTTCCTGTTCATGACCTCTGCTTTCTTAGTACTTTCCCAAGGTGTTAAGAACAAATGTCAAGACTCCAGTGGTACGGGTCCCTCAGCTGTCTCCCAGACTCAGCCCGCTGGTATGAGAAGCATGATGGCTCTGTGAAGCTAGAGGGCCAGACCCGCCCCCTTAATGGGCTCATCACAGCACAAAAGCTGGGGGCTCTCCTACCTTCTAACAGCTGACAGGGCATGGAGGGTCTCAACAACAGTCTGTGGGCCACATGCATGGAACATCTGTGTGAGGCCCTGATCACAGCGGGCACCAGAGCAGGCAGCCCAGGCCGTCTGCCTGAGACTGCTCCTGCCCGAACCTCCCCCTCAAACATATCAAAGCAAGCCCACTCTGCCACCACTTGGGACATGAGTCATGCCTGATCTCTGGGTTCTCTCAAGAGGAACTTTTGTTAGGGAGCAGGGGGAAATCTCCTTTCCAGAAGAGAAAGACCTCCCCCTTGCTGTTTTTGAGGTCAATTTTGCGGAAATTCTTATTTTTCCAATAACCTATAATAGCATCTTGCCCACCACTGGCCTCCTGGGTATGGCCTGGGAAGCCACAGTTGCTGGCACTGCCTATCTCCTAACAAAGCAGGAAGGGCTGGGGCCCCCTCAAATCAAGGACTGACTTCCACATTCCCGCTCTGGTAAACTCCTGTCCCTGCTTGAGTGTTCCGCCCTCACACGCAGTTGTCTCTTCCCTTCAAAAAGGAGGATGCTCGCAGCCATAGCCGAGTTCAGGCTGTCCACTCCAGGCACGACGGGGATCAGCAGCCGCTTACCCCCAGTGTTCTCAGCCAACTGCAGGGACTCGAGGCTCACGCCATGGGTCTCCCCACCTATCACCACAGCTGCAGGTGCTTCTGTCCAGTCCAGGTCATAGCTCTGGACCTCAAGTTCAGGGAGCCAGGCTTTACTGGCTCCAGGTTCTAGACCCTCTTCCTCCTCTTCCTCCTCATACTTGTGCAACCTCGAGAGTCGTCGCTCACATACCCAGCCGTGGTCACTGGCTTTATTAGACAGCTGGGCCTGGGTGTGAAGGCCACAGTTGTCAGCCACATAGACCCGGGTGTCGGTGGGCAGGTAGTTGGGCAAAGTTTCCCAGTCCAGATTATTGATGACGGGCACCTGGAAGTGTGCGCCCATCGCTGCCCGTAGCACTTTGGGCTCCCAGGCATCCACGCAGCCTACAGAAGACAGACAGGATCCAATTAGGTTTATAAACCTTCCCAGACAAGGGGACTTTGGAATAAATCAGGTTAACTCTGGATTAGGAAAGAAAGCAAAAAATGTCCTACTGTAGCCTTCTTGAGAGCTGGGACCTCTGCCTCTCCAATGACGGCAGCGTCCAGCAAAGAGACCACAGGACGAATTCCTGCTAATGTGCAAACACTCTTTTCGTCCCTTCAACATGATGATCCACCTGCGTCAGACACTGTACAGGAGATGCAAAGAGCATTAAAGTCCCCAACCTCGAGCAGCACAGTGGGAAATGGTGTTGGGACCATATCTGAACTGATACTGACTACAACAGTATCAGTACCTGACGTAAAAGCAACACGAACAGGGTGATAGCAAACCCCTGTACATAGTGGAGCTGTCAGGAAAAACACCCACAGAACATGACCCTGAGCTGGATCCGGAAGAATAGGAGGAAGCTGCCAAATGAAGGCTGGGGGAGTAATACAGGGAGAAGAACACCACAGCCCAAACCCTATAGGGAAGGTGATCTGGCCGATAATGGGTGGGGTGCAGTGGGAGATAGACGGGAGGCGGGCAAGGACCACTTTAAAGGAGAGTGGGTAGCCAAACTGAGGAAGTTTGGGATTTTATCCATTAGACAACATAATGTGGTTGAAGGGTTTTAAGCAAAGTGGCAACAGAATCTGGTTTATGCTTTAGAAAGACCCAATGTTGAATCTGCACCAGGGCAGGGAAGCCACTAGAGGGGAAAAGTAGATGGGGACAATTACAGTAATCCAGGAAGAGGCAAGGCAAAAGTCCTCTCTTACACACACGCACACATGCACGCCCTCCCATCACAGTAAGAAGCCTAAAGGAACTCCGCTTAGAATTGCTAAGGCTAGCCACTTGCATGCACTCTTTCCCATGACCACAGGCCGGGGTGGCATCCCCGGCAGCAGGGCCAGGCCACCGCCTACCTGCCGCCCTCTCCTAACAAGATAGCATGACTCTGTGCATTCTAAGTTACTACAAAAATTAACCTAACTTCAGGACAGAATTATGTAGGCAAACCAAATTTTAAAAGGAAGTAAGACACACAGAATGGAAGACTGCCCACACATTGCACCAACAGTGGGCTTCCCCAATCACCGCACCGACCCAGAGATGGGAGGTGGGCTCTCTGTTAAGAAGTTAGTGGCTGCTTCAGCAGATGAATGGATAAAGAAGATGTGGTACATATATACAATGGACTACTACGCCTCCATCAGAAGGGATGGATACCCAACTTTTCTGGCAACATGGACTGGATTGGAAGAGATTATACTGAGTGAAATAAGCCAAGTAGAGAAAGTCAAGTATCACATGGTTTCACTTACTTGTGGTGCACAAGGGGTAATATAGAAGACAGTAAGAGAAGGAAAGTAAATGGGAAGTAGGATAATTCAGGGAGAGAAACGAAACATGAGAGACTCTGGACACAGAAACAAACTGAGGGACTTGGAGGAAGGGGGTGGGGGGATGGG